>PVKY010005511.1:0-17299 GCA_004027775.1 Bradypus variegatus
TTAGAGGAGAAAGGCATGTGCTCCAAGTACACAGCAAACTCTAGACCTTGCTTATAGTCTAACCAACCTAACATAAGATTCTTGGTTTTCTTGCTTTCAAGGACATTTTGCTAGATCTAGATGGTAAATATCATCCCAGGAGCTCCCAAGGAAAGGCCACAATTTGTGTTGTAAAATGAAATCCCTGGACCTGGGACTCTCAGAGCTAAAGCAAGGATGCCCCCAGGTGTTGCCCTCACGTGCCCTGTCTTGAGTAGGGAGAATCTTCTCCCATCCGCAGTGGTGTACTTTCAGGCCACTGGCTCAAACCCCTCACAAAAAAATTATTAAGCCTGAGATCCCGGAGGATGCCATCCACCTTAAACCCAGGAAGAGTCATGGATGCGATTCTGACCTTGTCTTTGGGATTAAAACTTGAGATGAGACTAGGTTCATGCGCCAAATCACCAGGGGTGAGAAGTCTGTGCTTCTTTTGCTTTTTGCTTTATGGAACAGGATGTTCTTGCCCTTTTTAGCCACTCTGGAAAACAAAAAGATTTAAAGGGGATAGCTTATGCCTGCAGTGTCTGGCAGGAAAGTGTGACCTCAGCCCATTAACCATGGCTCCAATTACCCATTCATGCCCTCCAACGAGGCACAAGGGATACACTGCTTTCACAATTAGATGCTGACAACTCATTTGCATGTGTTATCATGTAGGCTCTAAGGGAGGTGGCTCTTTAAACATCTGGATCACAGTGTCTTGGGAAGGAAGCTCATAGAGTCAAAGATTCATTGGGTACAGAAGACATCGAAAGGTCTCCTACTTCCACATACCACCCCCCTTGCTTCTAGAGTGGAACAAAAAAGAAGCAATTTTCAAGATGCCATATTTAAAAGACTGGTAGAGAAGGTGATTGTGCCTCTTCCTGAACAACTCACACAGTGCGGACTGCTTTCACAGTCATGGCCAAACACAATCTCTCTTACTAGGATTCTGGAGCCCATTCTTGTGCCATCTGCGGAAGGAAGGTCTATTTGCTCCCACTCACAAGGCCCTGTGCCTCCTTCTCTAACGGGGCCAATGGTTTTAACGAAAATTTCTTCTACAGCTGTGGGGAGAAAGTGCCTAAGCTTTGACATCAGGAAGACCTTTACTCCACTTACTGAGTTATCTTGGGCAAGTTACTAAGTTCCTCGGAGACTGAGTTTTCTTCTCTGTAAAATGAAAATAATAATATAGTAACTATCTTGCAGTGTTGTAAGGTAAAAATGCCTGGTACATAGAAGGCCTTCAATAAAAGTTCCTTTCCTTTTCCTCCTCATTACTGGACAATAAAGAGATCATTCTATATGAAACTCTTCTCCAAATGTTTTTGTCTCTCTCACATAACTTACCTGTTTATTTTATCATTATACATTGAGGACAAATGCATATAGAATACTGCCATCTTTTCCTAATTGTTTTGTGTAAACAGTTCTTTTCTGCAACTAGAATGTCAGCTCCAGTGGGCAGGGAACGGCCCTTGTTTCCCACAGCATGTAGCATAGGCTGAGCCCATAGGGGTGGCCAACGGATCCTTGTCAGTATCCTGACTGAGAGTTCAGATGGTCTTCAGAGGGCCATCTTTCTGTCTTTTCTTCTCCAAGTACAAGAATGTGAAATGTGCCTATCACAAGTCTCAGCACATAGTAAGTGTTGAATAACGTTTATTTGGCTATTCCACTTCTTCCGTCTTTTCTTACAGGCATTACTTGCTGATTCTTTGGCCAGATAGTTTTTGGCTTCCTCTCCAAGTCCTCTCCAAGTTCTCTCTTTTCTTAGGGTGGAACACAGATCTCAACACCTCTTTCTAAGACTCATTCTCATGCTGAATGTGAAGATGCAGGGGAGGGCATGGCAGAACCTCAGCTCCCACCCCTGGCCCTTCTGGGCACTGGACATCTGTCTGTGGTTTCTTTCTTAGATATGGGGTGACAGCCAGATTCAGGCCCTCTAAGAATCGCCTTGGATCCACAGCCTCAAAGACAATTTTCTTTCTTTGGTCAGGGTCCTCATCTGGGTCTGGAGGAGAAACAAGTGAAGAACAAACCAGACCTTGAAAGGCCTTGCTTAAGCAACCTAGCTTTTGAACTTACCAAATACACTCTGTCCTAAATGCTATCCCAGGTGGAATGCTTGGCTGGAGAGACGCTGGACTTTGCTGAGTTGGGATGATCCAGCGACCAAAAAATAGACCCAGAGACAGAGACCTCAGCATTTTCCCAGCCCTGACTCAGACTTCCTGGATTACCTGGAAGAGCCCATCCAGCTTCTCCACTGCTTCATTTCCTTGCTTGCCAAGCATATACCTTCTGTGCACTGCACTCACCAAGTTTATGGGCATGCCCACATCTAGGAAATTCTTCACTTCTGGGCATTCAAAGGAAAATGGCATTCCCCTTTATTCCAGATTGTCTCTCCCTTTGGCAGCCTGTGATGTAGGAATTAATATTCCATGAAAACTTACTCACTCTCAGATCATCCCCCAGCTGGGACTTCATGGGTTTGACAGGCCATCTCTTGGCTGGAGATAATGAGGTATTTCTAGGAGCCCTCAGCTTTTGTAGAATATCTGGGGTTCAGGGACAAAGCCACAGTGTGGGGGTGATTTTTGTTTTGGAGAAGAGAGAGGATCATCAGAGCTCTCTATTGGTTTCACATCCTAAATTTTGTTCCAGGACTAGGGTCCAGCTGTGATAAGAACAGGCAGGAAGAGCTAAGTAGTATGTTGTATTGTAGAACATTGTATTGTGTTTTTATTTTTTATTTTTTTATTAGAAGTTGTAGGTTTACAGAAAAATCATGCATAAAACACAAGCTTCTATATACCACCCTATTATTATATTATTAACATCTTGCATTAGGGTGTTACATTTGTTATAATTGATGAAAGAACATTTTTATAATTGTATTGTTAACTATTGTCCATGCTTTATATTAGGGTGAACTGTTTGTATTGTACAGTCCTATGGGTTTTTATTTTTTTAATTATTCTAGTAACATACACAACCTAAAATTTCCCCTTTTAACTACATTCAAACCATCAAATTATATTTGCAATCACATCAACAGTACTTGCTATGTGCCAGTACTGTTCTCAATGCTTTACAAATACTAACTCATTAGTCCTTATGACAACCCTATAAGGTAGATATTGTTATTATCTTCACTTTACAGTTGAGGAAATTGAGGCACATAATAAATGAAAGAGCTGGGATTCAAACCCAGACAGACAGGCCCCAGAGTCTGCCCTGATGGTGCAGAGGAAAAGGGGGAAACTCTGGCTATGGAATCAAGAATCCCGGGTTTTGTTTTAACAAGGTTGCTGCCTCCCTGGACACAGGAAATTTGGCCCCATATTCTTTCCCCTCTTGCTGATCTTAAGCTTATTCACTCGTGAAAAATACTATCCACTAAAGAAACAGTTTTGCAAAATCTTGGAGCTTTGGGAAGGCATGTTTCAGGAGATGGTGAGGGACCAAGGAATGCATCTGGGTTCTGGTCCTGCCTCTGCCACCTATTTTGTGTGACAGTGACAGGTGGCCTTGGCTCTCTGAGCTTCAATTTCCCTGGCTGTCCCAGACGATCTCTGAGGTTTCCTTCCAGCTCTGACAATCTGTGGGCTCTTGGCCACTGATTTGTCTGGTTTCAGTCTACTCATAGTAGCTTTTGTCGCTGACACTTGTCACACTCTAACTAGGTCTATGGCTGAGTGCTTAAGGTGGGCAGGTGATGAAAGGAGTTGGAGGATGAGGAAGGGTGTGAGGAGAGAGAGGCTTCACAGTTTTGTTATTCACTCACGTGTGACTTACAACAACCTAACTTCCATCAGCTCAATTCCAGTTGGAAGACCAATATGCTTGGTGCAAAGAGCAAAAGCATGAATTTTGACATTGACCCAAACTTCTAATCCTGTCTCTGCCACTTACTAACTCAATCAGCACAATGATGCTACTTGGTTTTGCTGAACCTCAGTTTCCTCAAATGCGAAATGTAGAAAATTTTTATCTTGTAGAATTGGAAACTGGGGTGATTAAGTGAAATAGGAGTAGAAAATGTGCATGAAGCCCTGAGCGCTGGGGCCAACTGGCATGAAGAAAGTGCTCTCTTCTCGTTAGGGGAGAAGGGGGAGAGAGGATCCTGGGTGGTGGGGAATGCCCTCTCCCTGCCCCGTACAGCGGAGAGGTTGGAGTGTTTCCCTTTTCCAGGTTAAGCCCTGTGCCTATTCTGGGTGCTGGTTGTTGTGACTCGGGAGACCCTGTTTTCCTATACTGGCTGGTCCTCAGCTTACTGCTATAGGCATAGTAGATGTCCCAAAAAGGCTTACTGGTGAATGGGTGCCCTTTGTTCTTTCTGATGACAGGAAAGGATGAGGAAGAGGGGTCTCTCGGGCAGTGCCAGTATTACCCCTGATGCCCTAGGAAGGCTGGAGCCTGAGTCTGAGTAGGCTCAGCAGAGGCCCAGGGAGGCGGTGCGCCAGGCCGGCCAGCCCCGGGGGAGAGGACTGAAGCGACAAAGACGAGGGGAGGGCGGTGTGGGAGGAGGAGGGCTCTGCCTCCTTCAGGCGAGAGCCGGAGTGCCCTGAGGAGAGGCTGCAGCAAGTGGAGGGAAGAAAACTTTGTAAACGAGGAGCAAAGATTCTGAGAGCTCAAAAGAGAGAGGGGAGGGGGAGATCCAGAGGGGAAAAGGGGTGGAGAGAGAAAGAGTAGGAAGAAGTGGGAGGGGGAAGACCAGCAGACACCGATTAAAAAGAGGGTAGAAGAGGAACAACAACTGGCAAGCACAAGAGCAAAGAACAGTGGGCAGTCAGAAGAGGAGGCAAGAGAAGGAAGGAAGAAGCCAACGGAAATTCCAGGGAGGAGGAAAAGAACCAGGTAAGGGTAGACTTGAATTTTAAGGGGTAAAATTAAAAGTCAATGAGAAGTAGCCAGAACAGGGAGACTCAAATCTCTGGCTACAGAAAGACAAAAAAGATCTTTCTCTGTACCTGTGAGTTTAAACCCTACCCCTTTCACTATTCCCCTGTGAGAGGTTTGGATATATTGAGGAAGATCTAGAGAAGCAGAAGGTAAATTATTTAGTTTATTTATAAGGAGCTGTGGAAGTGTGAGCAGAGGGTCCTTGGAGTTACATTCTAGCTCTCTTGGAATTGCAGTGCTCTGGAAGCATCTTAGAAGTGCGTCATGTGTCCATTGCCAAGCACTTTTGTTAAAATGGAATTGGCCCTATAAAAAACAAATACCCAGCACTGTTTTATGATGCTACCTCTAGGCATGGAATCTTTTTTGAAATGCTCTCCACAGCGTCTAGGAGAGTGCTTTGACCTCCCTCCCCACCTCAAAGGTATGTTGGGTGGTTTAAAAATATTCCCTGCTTAGTTTCCCGCAGGGTATCTTGTCCCTGCCGTGCCACGGCTTGCCACTCGCTGCCAGAGCAAAGAGGCTGCTGAGACCCAGGAGAGGAAGCTTGGGAGAGGTGCTCACTTAAGTTTGCCTTCCTGCCTGAGTGCAGGGGGAGGTAGGGGAGTGCAGGGCAGAAAGGTTTCAGCTGGCTCTTGTCCTTTTTTACTGAGCATGTGGCAAAAGAATGCAGACTCAGGCACCAGGACCTGGGTTCTGGTCCACTGAATGGCTGTGTGACCTTGGACCAGACACTTACTCCTTCTGGGCCTCAGTTTCCAACTTTGTAAAATGGGGGTGGGGGGCGTTGCTATAGAATGATCCCTCTGTTTCCACATTCAGCAGTAACATTGTGCAAGGCTATGATTCCACAGACTCAGCTTGGAACCACTGAAAAAGGGAAGCTTGACACCAGACTTTCACATCCTCACTCTGCCTTTGTTCTTTTATTCCCTCTCCCAGGATCCCTCAGTAATGGAGGGATTTCTGGTGCTTACTCTTCAGCACATCACTGGGATGACTGTTTCCTGAACAAGGCTCTGGCACACCAAGGGTCCGACTGGCCCGAGAGAAGGAAGGGCAGTGCGGAGAGCGCTGACTGGGAGTAGGAGCTCTGGGAGGAATCTGGCCAGGCTGAACAGAAGAGAGACTAAGGCCAGTGTGTGGAGGTGCAGCATCTCTGTTTGCCTGATGCCGTGGGCTCATGCAGACACAGCTGGTATTTAGAAGCACCCTGATTTCCACATTAGCACACCACGTGGCCTCCATCTCCTCCTCACACTGTCCCCTGAGTCGCTGACCAGCCCAGACCCTGATTCACTACTCTCTAGAGACAGCTCTGAACTTTGCACCTTCCTTCCAGTTTCCCCTGGGTGACAGAACTGTTTGGAGACTGCTCCCCTGGCTGTTCCTCCAAACCTTTCTTTGCTTAGCAGCTGCCAATGAGAAATCCCTGCAGCAGGCATAGCAGCGAGCACTGGGAAGCACATTCTCTGGCTTCCAGCCTGGCACCACTGGGCACCCCCTTGGCAATCACAGAATCATCCTTCCCTGCCTTGTCACTGCCCTGGAATCCCAAAGATGTTCTGGCTGGGCTCCTGACACTGGTCATTGTCCTTGCTTCTTAGCTGCCTCACTCTTGTCCCCTCTCCTAGTATTGACCTAAAGTCCTGGGATGTTGGGACTGGAAGAGGCCTCTTAGATGGCCAATCAGCTGTGCCCTTTGACAAATAGGGAGAATGAGGCCCAGAAAAGGGGAATGACTTTTGAGTCCCCACAATGAGTCCGGACTGACTCAGGTGGGAGTACAGCCTGCTCTGCTCACTGACACATAGAGCTCTTCTAATCTCCATCCTCCGCTGTGTTTTCCTTGCCCCTGTCTGTCTCTCTCCATGGCTCCCTGCTTCTTCCATTTGAGCATCTTTACAATCCCATTTTCTGACAGTGACACCCCCCTGCCCACTTATTTCTCATCATCTCTGCCCTGCATCTTGGTAGGGGAGTGGGGTGTCTTTTGAGCACTGTGAACTCCATGACCTAAGGATCAGCCTTGTCCTTTTGACCTTGCCACTCTAGACTCCAGTGTGTCTGAGCCTGAAGAGCCCAGAGCTGAATGCTAACTGTGGATACAATATTTAAATAAGCCTGCTATTTCAAATCCTTGGCCTTCCTGGAAGCCAAAGCTCTTAGATGCTAGGACTGTCAGGGCTAGCAGAAACTTGGGGACCACGTGGTCCACCCCTTATTTATGAGCTGCAGAAACTGAGTCTCAGAGAAAAGTGACTTGTTCAGTGTCACAGCTCTTTAGGGTCAGAGTGAGACTCTTTGTTTCAGGATCTGGCCTCTTGGCCAGTGTTCTGTCGCAGACATGACACTGTAACATAACCAGTTCTCTGATCTATGGGCCATATTCACAAAACATAAGGAGGAAAGACCTTCATGAGTTTATTTGGGTGGGAAATAATAGAACTCTCCCATTTTCCCTAAGGTGCTCCACCTGGTCCCACATGCTGCCCTGCTCTTCTCTCTGCAGGCATGGGACTTCGTTTGCAGCCTCATATCTGTGCTCACCACAGGTGAGCCTTGTTTGGAACAAAAGCTCTGGAAGGCTTGAACAAGAAAGTTGACTAGAACATTCCTTTAAGAATCACAGTAGCAACAGGGGCTCCTCAGACCTGAAGGAGAGGGGCAGCTTAGGTTGGTCAATTATTCTAAGGGAGCCTGAAGACAGAGAGGTGGAAGCCTTCTCCCTTCATGAGAAATTGTGCCTGTTTTTGGAGGAAAGGCATGGTTCCTTTGGTCTCCCTAAGTGGTGTTCTCCGGAGGCAGGGTTAGAACATGGGAGCAAAGCCCCAGCAGAGGCTGATGGTATGTGTATCCCCACCCCAGTGAGATGGTGGGAGGCACAAACAGTGGAGGGTCCTGGGCTCTAGCAGCCAGCAGGGCTGTCAAAAGTACAGCTGGGCCTCTTGAGTCCCAGCTGGTACCCACCGCTGGGCTCAGCTAATTGAAACAGGGCTGGGGGACAGGATGTTTCTGTGTGAATCCATCAGGACAAGAACCAAAAAACCTGCAGTTCTCAAGTCCAGGGAGAGCCAAGTCCCAGGCTCTGCCCAATGTTGCATGAAAGCTCTCTGTGTGGACTGAGTCCTATAAGCCTCGCCCTGGGCTCAAGGGTTGAGCTGGCCAAAGAGGAGAAATGCCCATTTTTCCTGGAAAGTCTCAGGGCTCTGAGGAAGGAAGCTGATTTCCTTTCTATTGTCAGAAGCTGCTGGCTCCTGGAATGACAATTTGATGTGAAAAATCAATTGTTTCTGACACAGTAGCAAACAAAATCTGGCATTCATCAATCCCTCCATCTTCATAAAGAAAAGGAACAGTGAGGTCTCAGAATCATAGAGGTGTTGGAATAGCACAGAAAAGGACCTTAGAGTTTTTCCAATTCAAGGGTAAGGCAAAAGGAAGAGCTTGGACCTGAGAGTCACATTTGGGTTGGAATTTAAGCTGTGTGACCTTGGGCAAATTATTTAATGTCTCTGATTCTCAGTTTCTTCATCTTTCAAAAGGGACTAACAAATTCTTTCCCTATAATGAGGTTTAAATAAATAATGTATTTAAAATGGCAGTCACATAGTAAGTGCTCAATGAATGAAGGAAAAACAAAGTGGAATCCAGGCCACCTGGTCCTTGGTCCAGGGCTCTTTGCCTTGTATCTCATGCAAAGGTCTTTTCACCATGAAAACTCACCATGACATATAATTCTGAGAAGATACTGATTCATTTTTATGACCCCAGAATTTTTTCTGGGACTATGATTTGCTGACCTCTGGAGTCAGAAAATCTGGATTTGCTTCTTGGTTTGCCACTAAGTTGCCATACTATCACATATGGGCACGTCAAAACTTCCCAGATCTTCCAACTTAGAGCTGGAAGGACCTTAGAAGCCAACAAGCTCAACTCCTTTTTTTCTGGAACCAAAAGAGCAGGAAACCATGCCTCTTATAACAATAGCATTGCATTTTCACAGGGAATTTCTAGAATCTTAATCAAAATTGGCAACTCTGTGATTCCAAACTTCAGGAGAGGGAAGAAGTGGTTTGAGGGTCACTGTCCCTTCTCCTCAATTCACAGAATAGACAAGTCTGTATTCCTTTTCCAAGTAGAACTGAGCCTGCTTCAAACCCTCCTTTGTGGATGTGCCTTAGGATTAATGATCAGATTTCAAAAGCTGCAGCTTCTCAGAAGGAAGGATGTCACATAAAGCACACGTTTTACAATATGGACTCACGTGGAGCTCATCTCCAGTCCTGAAAGCTTGAGTTAAAGAAAAGTTAGGAGGCTGGCAGGGTGAGTCACTGGGAGTAGAGGTGCTGGATACCAATGGGACTCTGCACCTCCCTTTCTCTCTACCCTTGCCCAGAGGGTCTTATGCCTAGTGAAATAACTGACAGCTAAATGAACATCCTTCCCATCACCTGTGTTTCTCCAGCTCCAGTAGTCACCCCTCCCTGCCCCCCAGTGCCATATCGGAGCCCTTGTGTCTCACTCTAATCAGCCTGCTGCACTATCAAATTCTGCATCAAGTTGGTTAGTTGGATCATGTTTGAGAGGGGCTTTTACCGGAAAGGTCTGAAAAGAAAGAGAGGAACTAACGTTCCTGAGCACCCACCATGTGCCAAGTACTGTTCTAGGCACTTCCACATACCCACGTATTCTTCAATCCCCATGAGTAAGCACCCCCATTTTTCACATGGGGAGGAAAACAAGAGGTCAAGTGACTTATTTAGCGTCATTCAACTAAAGAGTTTTGGAGGCAGGACACAAATCCCACTATTCCTCAGAAACCAAGTGACCCACCACCTAGCTATTTCAGTTTCTGTTGCTCTTGTTATTATTTGACATCAATGGAACACCAGAGCCTGCTATTTGGCCAGTGGGGAACCCAGCAGTAGACACTGCTGTAGCCAAGAGCACTTACTAGCTAAAAAAGGCAATAACTTTCTATATGTGAATTCAGGCCAAATGGTGGCAGATGTGGAAGAGTCTGGGAATCCTGGCCACTGTGAGCTGAAGGCCCCAAAGTAATCATTAACTCTAGGAACAACATATGCAAGAGATGGCTAGCCAATAAGCCAGGGGTTGCAAGGGAAAGCCCCGGGTCTCTTATGGGACTAGGTAAAGTGGGAAAAGCCCCACTCAAGGAATTAAGAAACCCGAGTGCTGGTCACAGCTCTGTCACCAGATGTGAGACATAAAGACTCTTTGATTTTCCTTCTCTTTTTAGAGATGCAGAGAGAATGTGGGCTTTAGGGTCAGGTAGACCAGGTTTGAATCCATTCTGCAGCATTTACTAGTTGCGTGATTTTGTACAAGTTATTTAACCTCAGAGCCTCAGTTTTCTCATCTGTCAAATGGGATAATACTAATTTTTTAGTAGATTTAATGTAAGGGTTAGAAAGTGTAACTGTAAAATGCTACATGCATGGAAAATGCTCCACTTAATGGCATATGTCATCACTATGGCTTAACTTCCCTGGATCCCAGTTTGCATCTTATATAAAAATAAGGGGTTGACAAAAGGGGGATGTGAAAGGAAATGAAATAAGCTTCAGTGGCAGAGAGATTCCAAAAGGAGCCGAGAGGTCACTCTGGTGGGCACTCTTACGCACAATTTAGACAACCCTTTTTAGGTTCTAATGAATTGGGGTAGCTGGTGGTAGATACCTGAAACTATCAAACTGCAACCCAGAACCCATGAATCTTGAAGGCAATTGTATAAAAATGTAGCTTATGAGGGGTGACAATGGGATTGGGGGGGGCCATGGGGACCACACTCCGTTTGTCTAGTTTGTGGATGGACGAGTAGGAAAATAGGGGAAGGAAACAAACAGACAAAGGCACCCAGTGTTCTTTTTTTTTACTTTAATTGTCCTTTTTCACTTTAATTATTATTCTTGTTATTTTTGTGTGTGTGCTAATGAAGGTGTCAGGGATTGATTTAGGTGATGAATGTACAACTATGTAATGGTACTGTGAACAATCAAATGTATGATTTGTTTTGTATGACTGCGTGGAATCTGAATATATCTCAATAAAATGAATATTAAAAAAATAATAAGGGGTTGAATTTGAATGATCTCTTAAGTTCCTTTCAGCTCTACTATACTACAAGCCTATGACAAGATGGTGGAAGCAATAAATGTTGAGCAGTACCATAATTTTCTATTAATAACTGCATACGTGCTAATCAATCACCACAAGGTCACTGGTAAGGACATATCCAACATATCCTTGTAATTGAATATTTCCATTTGCTGCTCTCATCCACTTCTTTTAAATATTTCTTTCTCACATATTTTAAGAAGAAAATTATTTGTCCTACAATAATTCTCTCTCTCCACTTTGCCTGCTCCCCCTCACCTCCTTGGCTTTGAAACAACTGTCTGCCAGCAAAGTGTCTCTGAGTGGATCTTTCTGTTCTTTCCAGAATAGAATAGTTAAATTTAAAGAGGAGTTAATTATCTGCCATTGGCTGGAGTAGGAGGAAAAATAGAGTACTTTATCTCACCTATCTCTTTCCCCTTCTCTTCTTATCTCTATTTCTCTCTCCCCTCTATAGTGATCAGGGTTCAGGGGTGCAGGCCCCCAGTAGACTTCTAATTCTGAGGGAGTTGCCTGCATGGCCTCATTTAATAGCTGTAGCTTATATTATCTGCCTGGTCATTTCGCCTGAGGCTGAAATAGCTACCCCAAACTTAAATTAAGAAAAGAATGGAAATTCTGAATGCAACAATTACCTCGAACCTCTTACAGATCAACTCCTTATTCTAGCAATTATCTCACAGATATCCCTGTGCAGTCATCTTATGTAAAAGTAGTCAGTCTATGACTGGAAAGGATTTGCCAAAGAAAGGAACATTTGGTTATTTAGATAGAATTAAACATAGTTGTTAAGGCAGGGACGTTGCAGTCAGACAAGAGAAGAGATTTGAAAGCAACTGTCACTAGTAGTGTGATTTTGCTTAAGTTGCCCCCTTTGAGCCTCTGTAAAAGGGGGACAGTTATAGACTCTACTTCCTAAGGTTATTGTGAGAATCAAATGAGAAAATATATGAAAAGCAACCTGCAGAGTGTCTGGCACAAAGAAAGGTATCAATAAGTGTAGCTTATTTTATCATTATTATTATTATTTCACGTAGATTCAAGTTCTGTTCCTGTGTAACTCTGGGTAAAATGGGGCTGAGAATCTCAAAGAATAACTCAGATTGCTGAGACTGACTGAGTATTAACACCACTTTCTCATATTGGGGGTGAGGGGAAATCAGAAAAATATACATGAGAGTAGTGTACAAAGGAGTTCTGAGAAGGTGGTTATGCTTGGTGCTTTACTTTATAAAAGCACCTTTGATGTCTGGCATAGCATAGGAGGCCAATAAACACTTTCTTAACTGAACCAAACTGAAATGACACTATGTCTAAGCCTTCCTCTAAGTGAAGCCCTTCGGGTCCTTTTAAAACACAATTCTCTTAATTGGGAAACAAGTCAACCATGCCCTGGGCCACATTCTACTGTGTGGTGAGCGGAATTATTCATGGTCCCGGGGGACTGTTATCATTACTATGAATAACAAACTTTATCGAGAACCAGAGATCTGTTAGATACTGTCCAGAACATGTGTCATTGTCCAGAATTAGACTCAGACTCTGAGGAGTGGTCTTACAATCTATTTTGACAAACTTAGATGAGCTCCCCAGTGACCTGTCAGGAGGAGGGAGCGAGGGGAATAGGCTGCAGAGATGGAGTCTCTACTGTAGACCCGGCCAGCCCTGCTCAGCCAGGTGGAGGGCTCTTGCAGACAGAAGGCAGGCTCAGCAGATTCTGTCTTCCTGGTGTTCTGGTATCTTTGTCACGGGGCGAGTGCTCCCAGGCCAGCTTCCCCGTGCGGTTCCCCTGCTGGCATGCAACACGGCCCCCAAATGCTGCTTACCCTGCTTGTGCATTCAGGCCCCTTCCCTCAGCAGGTGGAGAGGACCAGCCTTGTCAATTGGCATTAGGTATTTTGAGCGACCCAAGTGCTCATTCATCTGTTGTTTTTAAGAAGCATTTTCATCACCTACCACATGCAAGGTACAGTTATTAAGCACTGAGCACTGGGGAGAATACAATGATGAACAGATATGGGGCTTGTCTTCAAGGAACTCAGGGTTGAGTTGGGGAGACAATACATGATCAGTAGAGCAAATAATTCTCAGTATGTGTGTGAGACCCCATAGGCTTTATAGTTCAGCCCAAGACCTAGCTGCTGACTCAAGGGACACAGAAATTGTTGTCAAATACTTTAGTAGAAGGGCTACTATGTGTGACTGCAGAGAACAGAACAAGAATCAATAGAAGGAAGAGAATTTTCAAGGTGTCCACCCCTATGGTATCTTCTTGCTCACTTGCAGTATGTCTTCTTGACCAGGAGAGACAAGGATGCAGTCATAGCAAGTGTATTGGGAGGCACCTGTAACCAGCAAACTACCTAATTTATGTTGCAGCCATTACTAAAGGACTCCTGTGAGCAGGGTGATTACTCATTTTGTAGCACTTGAAATTTCCCTTCTTGGCCCCCTGTTAGGGTTTGTGTCATGTTAGGGTCTGTCCTGAAGAGTGAGTCATGCACATGAACATAGTCTGTTGTGGGGACTGAGAACTACCCCAGAGTCTTGGCAAGCTCTCCAAGGCCTTCCATTACCTGCCCCTGCCTACTCTGCAGACTAGTCCTGCCTGCTTGATTATGGTTCTCTAAAACCACGCTGGTTCTCATGTCAGTGAATTCATTCATGCAGTTGCCCTTGTCTGGAATTCCTTCATCTCTTCCCTAACACTGCCATCCACCTCTCACCTCTGCAAACAACACATACACCTAATTCCTCTCCAAGGGTTGCCTCCTCTGGGAAGCCCTCTCTACCCAACCCCACCCCAGGCTGGAGACAGTTTTCTTTTGTGCATTTGCATAGCACGCCAATTGGTTGCTTGAAACCCCCAATAGACAGCCAGTTTGGGTCCCTAGCTTCCAGCACAGTGCCAGCACAAGAAGACATTCAGTAAATGTGTGTTAAATTGAACTGAATTATACTTTCCCACAATCCCCTCAGCTCCCCACATGGTGCTGGTCACATTCAGAGAGTTCCCCAAACATTTGTTTGGTTTCATGAGACTGACCCCTAGACCTTCTCACTAAACAGCAGAGTTATGTCTAAAATCACTCACTGCCCCAGGGTTTGCAGGAGAGTTTGAAGTTCCAAATGGAGAGAGAAGGAATTAGTTTGCTTTGCCCTTGGAGGGAGGATGGAGAGGAAACTTCTGGATTGTACCAGATTTCTGCTGCCATTAGTCTTTGTTTCCTTGGACAAGCCTCTTACCTTCCCTAGCTGTTTCCTCCTCTATAAAACAGAAGTGGTTATGAGAATGCATTCTTCAAAAATAAAAACTGAGTGTCTAAATGTCTTAATGATATTCAGTCTTGGCCAAAACAATGATAGTTCTGCTCTTGTGAAGTCAACAAGAGAACATACGAGAAGCACATTTTGAATAGTGTAAGGTTTTATTTTTATCACTAGATTTCAGAAAGAAGATTTGAGTTCTTCTGGGTCCTCTTTGCAATCCTACTCTCAGACCAAACATTTTATTCAGTCATGAAGAAAGCATTTATTCTGTGCTTAATGCAGTAAGAATACAAAAGAGAAGACAGACTTTTGCCTTTGTGAGTTTTACTGTCCATTTGAGGAAAGAAGTTGTTAAAGCCTTGAGGGCAGGAAGTGTACCTGGTTTTATTAATCCACTAGCTAACACTGAGTGCCTAACATGTGCCAGGCCTGATGCTTCTTGGGAATTACTCTCAGTAGCCGGAACAGTGGTAGACACATAGCAGGGACTCCAAAAAACAAAAACAAACTTGCAGGCTGACCAATAGAGAGACAAGAAACTTTTTTGGGGAACAAGTCCAAGGCAGTATAAAACCAAGTGTGAGATTGTACCCTATATCCTAGATGGCAATTTAGAGTCCTTAGAGTCCAGCAGACATCAAACAAAGCTGAGGTCAATTTGAAAAGACCTCTCAGGTCAGAGGACAAGGTCTTGGATATAAGTTTGTGATTCGTCTGGATTGCTCCGAAATGGTTTTCTTTAAAAACATTGGCTGCATAGGAACAGTGCCAACATAAGAAGGAATGCTGGACTGGGAATGTAGAGACTTGAATTTTATTTCTAGCCATATAAAAATGACTCATGTTCACACACATGAAATCCTTCCTTGAATTTTATTCCTCTTACCCAAGCACCATGTTACCATTACCAAACAACTTCCCTGGTAACCCTTCCAAAATTTTTGCCATGCCCCAGGATATCACACATCAAAAGAGGATGTCGAAGGCCTTGGAGTGGAGAACCTTCAGAATTGGAATGTTCTTTTCCAGATTCTAGGGATTTCAGAACTTTTATCAGTTGCAAAGAGCTGCAAAACACACTGATTCTTTGGCTTGGCCCTTGAGGAGGCCCTGATCCAATGAGACACTCCCCAACCCCCTTAAACCAGATTTAGGTTCCTGCCATATGTTCCCATAGCACTGTGTACTTCCTTAATGTTAATAGGCCTCATGCTCTTTTGCAGTTATGTGTCTAATTTCTCCCCTTAATAAAGGGAAATAAAGGCAGCTAAGCTCAGTAAAGGCAGGGCTCCTTGTTTGTTTTTTAACTGCTGGAGCCTCAGTGCCTAGCTTGAAGACTGGCACCTGATAACTACTCAATAAATTTATCAAATAAATGAATGAAAGAGAAAAAGGACATTCTAGGCAGAGGGAACATGAAGAACCAAGATAAAGAGGTGGGATGTGTATATGTGTATGGGGAATTATTTAGCATAAATATTCAATATGTGAAGTGGAAGAGTTGAAAAAAGAGATGAGCCTGTGCTGTGGTAGGTCTCAAATGGCAAGTTAAAGAGTTTTGACTTCATAGCTGTAGGAAATCAGTGAAGATTACAGCTAGAGCAGTGAAATATGTTGCCATTGTATTTGATAGAATTTATTCATGACCTGGGGAACTTCCTCTTCCTCTCCTAACACACTTCCTGCCAACAAATGAATAATGATATGCAAAGCATTTTCTATGTTACATGCCCAGGAGACTCACTGAGTATCTAATGTACAAGTTTCTTGGGTTGAAGCGGAGGGGAACCCAAAGGGAGCTAGTGTGGCTGGGAAACCGACATCAGCCGGGGACCTTCCACACTGTAAATTGAGCAGCTGGTACACTGTGGCAATTTTAAATTTCTCTGACCTTGCCTGAGTGTAAGCCAGGGGGCCATCGATGAAAGGACCTTCACCCTATTTCTCATAGCTGGAGTCCAGGGGTTCTGCCCCACCTCCACACCTCCTCAGCCTCTGTCTTTTGTTCCCTCTGGATGAGGCCCCCTCCCCCGATTTTCCAAGGTGTTCCTTTCTTTGTACTTGTGCTTTACTTCTTCCAGGTGGAGTTCCTTGGCCCACAAGTGAGGAGTCAGTCGCAAGCCTCTTGGCAGACCAGACCAGAGCATCATATTCTTTGGCTGCAACTATTTTTATACTTTCTTGGAGACTTGCAAGGAATGAGTGACAGTCAGAAGATGGAGGGGCAAGTCTACAGGGGTTGAGGAGAGTTTGGGAAACTTACCCCAAAACCTAGAAGAACATGACATTGATTTGTGTTTTTCTTTTTGCCTCCTTTTAATTTCTATTTCTGTTTCTGGCTCATTTCCTCTCCCTTCTGCTCTTCCACCTGTTTCTATTTTCTCCTTTTTAATGCCCCTCTCTCTCCTTTCTACTTTCACTTTCTCATCCCTTCCTCACCATTCTTTTTACTAGTAATGGCTGCCTTTGATTCAGTTCTTATATACTGAGCACTGTGCTGAGTGCTTTTTATATATCACCTCATATCACTCTGCAAGCTAAATAATAGTGTGCCTATTTTGCAGATGAGGATATTAAACACAGATTAATTTATCTGAGCTCAGGCAGATAGTTACAGGGATTTGAACTCCCATTATTTAACTCCCAAGTCCTTCTTCTCTTCGCTATTACATGGTCTCTCTCTCTTTTCTTTTTCCATTTCCAACTACCCCTTGTCTTTCCCTTCTTTCTGTTCCTCCTCTCCTCTCCTTCCTCTCCCCTTCTACTCTTCCCCTTTTCTCCCTCCAGTTTTCTCTTGAGCACTCACCACAGCCTGGTCACTGCAAGTGAGTGGCTGACCCTGAAGGTGTTGAACACTGCACGTGCCCAGAAGAGATGACAGACTATTCAAACTCTTATCTAATCAGCCATTTTCCTTTTGAGTGAATGCTGTACAATTTTCCACATT
>PVKY010005512.1:0-17312 GCA_004027775.1 Bradypus variegatus
TCTCCAAACGCCAAGTCCCTGTTTCCCCGCACCGCAGCGCGGCCGAGGGACTAATCAGATTCACTCACTCGTTTCAGAATGCAGACTTCTAGTTTCGCCAGATGGACGTTCCCAGTGGCTTTAGGAGACCTCCTAGGTACTTTGGAGGTGACGTTCTGGGTCACTTTCTGGTTTTTATTCATTGTTTTTCACGGAGGTGTCTCCTTGCTTTGTCTCACCTAGCCGCCATCATAGGTTCTCCAGGTTTGCTTTTAAACTCCCAGAAATGTGTTGTTGACGTTTGGAGACTTGAACTGTAAGGTTGAGGTTCCTTGTATTCTACATGAGCAGAGGCAAAATATACATGAAGGTTGGAAAAAAAAAATTAATGGGGAAATGAAGGCTATCAGTAAGGGTAAAAAGAGAGACAGGAAAAAATAAAAACAAAATAAGATAGGACATATAAAATCCAAAAGACAAAAAGATAGACAGTAGCACAAAAGTGTAAATACACTGAACAAAGCTGAGTGTGAGTAGGATTGGAAGAGGAACATTAAGGGCATGAATGATACCAGAAGGAAAGATGGAAGATAAGGACTGGACTGTATAACTTAAGCGAAATCTAGAGTGAACAATGATGGTGATTATGTACAAATATAAGAATGTTTTTACATGAAGGAGAACAAATGAATGTCAACATTGCAAGGTGTTAAAAATGTTTTGGTATATGGAAAAATGCAATCAATGCAAAGTAGTCTACAGTTAACAGTAGCATTGTAATATAGTTCCATGAAATGTAACAAAGGCAATATACAAAAGCTAAATGTCAATAAGAGGGGGATATAAGGATGCGCTGTGGGATTCTTAGTGTTATTGTTGTTTCTCCTTTTTAATTATGTTATTTCATTTTTATTCTTCATTTTTTTCCCTCTTCCTTCTTTGCAGAAGAAATGGAAATGTCCTCATATAGATTTTGGTGGTGAATGAATAACTATGTGATTATACCAGGAATCATTGATTGTTTACTTAGGATGGATTGTATGGTGTGTAAATAAAACTGTTTAAAAAATAAAGAGACATACAAATTCTGGAGAAAATGTGGAGAGAGGGATGTACCTATTCACTGTTAGTAAGGAAGCAGAATGGTGCAGCCCATCTGGAGGGTAGTGTGGTGGTTCCACAGGAGGCCAAGAATAGGGTTGCCATATGATCCTGCAACCCCGTTATTAAGTATATACTTGGAAGAACTGAAAACAAGGGCACAAATGGACATTTGCACCCTGGTATTTATGGCAACAGTATTCAACATTTGCAATGGATGGAGGTGGCCTAAGGGTACATTGATGAATGCAAGGGCAAACTGTAGTGTATGTATACAATGGAATATTGAGCGGCTGCAAGAAGGAATGAAGTTGTGAGGCATACAACTAGGTGAATGGGCCTTGAGGATAGTATATTGAGTGAAATAAGCCAGAAACGAAAAGACTGATATTATAATGCCTCACTAAAATGGACTAAATATAACATGTAAACTCTGAGAACTGAATTCAAGAACACAGGTTATCAGGGGAAGACTTATTGTAAAGGTTCCTAGATTGTAAGCTGTTACAGCAATCACATCTATTCCTGAGTTGTTACAGTTATTTCTAAATTCTGAGATGCTGGGCTCTTTGTGCACAACCTGATTGTTTCCCTGGAACTTCGGGCATCTGTGTAATACCTGAGAGGCAGAGCTAGAGTTCTGCAGCTATGAACATCACACAACAACTGTTAAAAAAGCTGAAAAAGAGATCAGACTTCAATTAAAGATATTGATGAAGCTGATCTGATTAGGACTAGGGCAAATCAGAATAAGGATAAAGGATTATATTGACGGTGTTTTAAAACTTCAACTTCTGTGTGAGGCCAAAGGAAGAGATGTTAATTTGGCACAAAATTTACATCTTCTGTAGCACACTATCTAATTTAACTTGTATGGTCAGTTTATTTTAACACTATAATTACATGGAACCTTGAATAGGGAGTGAGATCTTGTTGGTTTGTACAGGTTAACATGAAACCCCGATACATCCCAGAGTAATTTGGGCAGAGAATAAAAAAGCATTTGCAAAGCCCCCTGGAGGTACTAGGGGAAAATGTGGAAATATTAAACTTCCCCACCTGGGGAATTCCTGATATTCTCGCAAGCACTAGGGACTACCAATTTAATAGGCCAATCCCTCAATCTTGGGGCTTGCCCTTATGAAACATATTCCTGCAAAGGAGAAGCTAAGCCTGCTTATAGATATGTCTAAGAGTCACCCCCAGAGAACCACTTTTGTGGCTCAGATGTGGCCTCTTTCTCTAGGCTGGCTCTGTAGATAAACTCCCTGCCCTCCCCTTTACGTGGGACAGGACTCCCAGGGATGTAAAACTCTCTGGCAACATGGGACATGACTCCTGGGGCTGAGCCTGGCCCTGGCATTGTGGGATTCAGAAAGCCTTCTCGGACCAAAAGTGGGAAGAGAAATGAAACAAAATAGAGGTTAAGTGGCTGAGAGATTTCAAGTAGAATCAAGAGGTCCTTCTGGAGATTATTCTTATACATTATGTAGATATCCCTTTGTAGTTTTTAGTGTACTGGAATAGCTAGAAGGAAATACCTGAAGCTGTTGAACTGTAATCCAGTAGCCTTGATTCTTGAAGATGATTGTATAATTTTATAGTTCTTAAGGTATGACTATAATTGTGAAAACCTTGTGACTGACACTCCCTTTATCCAGACAGATAAGTAAGAAAACAAAGATAATAAATAAATATATAAATAATAGGGGACATAAGGGTTTGGGGGATGTTCTGGGTGGTTTTTTTTTCTTTCTTTTTTTTGGAGTAATGAAAATGTTCAAAAATTGTGGTGATGAATGCACAACTATATGATGATACATGATTATCTTGTATGTGAATATATCTCAATGAAATTGCATTTAAAAAATATGAATGGGCAAAATAAATAAATGGGCAAAAACATGAACAGACACCAAAGATGTACAGTTAGTCAGTCAACACATAAAATTATTCTCAATAGCATATGTCATTAGGGAAATGCAAACTGAAACCACAAGGAGATATCACTACATACTCACCAGAATGACTGAACACTGAAAAGACTGAAAATATGAGGCAGAGGACCAAGTGGAACTGACATACACTGCTGATGGGAATGCAAAATGGTAACACCCACTTTGGAAATTAGTGTGGCAGTTTCTTGTAAAGTTAAACATCCATTTGCCGCATGATCCAGAAATTCTATTCCTAGGAATTAACTCAAGAAATGAAAATATGTGTCCATACAAAACCTTGTACTTAAATGTTCATGGCAGCTTTATTAATAATGGCCCCAAACCGGAAACATCTCAAAGGTCCATCCATCAGAGAATGGATGACAAATTTGTGATACACCCTTACAATGGAATATTACTAAGTAATAAACTAGAATAAATTACAGATACATAGAACAACATGCATTTCAATCTCAAAAGCATTATGTTAAGTAAAAGAAGTCAGACCCGAAAGACCTCATACTGCCTGGGTTCAAGTCCCCGCTTTGCCATTTCCTAAATGGGTAATTTGCTTGGCCTCTCTGTTCCTATTTACTCTTCATGAAATGGTGATAATGATGACATTCCAAAAAGGCAAAGCTATAGTAACAGAAAGCAGAACAACAGGTGCCAACAGCTGAGGTGGGGAGAGGGGACTGACTCCAGGAAGCACAAGGAAACTTCGGGTACTGGCAATGCACTATATATTGATTGACTCATATTTGTCAAAGCTTACCAAACTGTACACTTAAAATGAGAACATTTAATGTTAACTACCCCTTAACAAAGCTAAATATTGAAAAATACATCTACAAATAAAACAGAAAAAGCACACCCACTGATGGGTAATGCTCCCTTGCCATTGCTTACAATGTCCAGATTTCTTCTGAAGTTTGATGCCTTTCACAGATTGAGTGGCAGTAGCCAGCTTCCTTCCATCCCTCCATCCCTCCATCCATCCATTCATCCAACCATCTCATACAGAGGGCCTACCATGTGCTAACTACTGCTTTAGGTCCTGGAAAATGAAAATATAAGAAAAATACAATTTTACCTTCAGAACTCTTTCAACCTAAAAATACATCTATCACATTTAAAATTTATGATGTGTATATTTCATACTAAGTGCCATTCCAAGCACTTTGTATAAAACTTATTTAATTCTTTCAACAACCCTATAGATGGGTTTTACTATTATCTCCACTTCATGAAGAGGAAACTGAAGAACAGAGAGGACAAGTAAGTTACCCAGCTAGTAAATCGTAAAGCTAGGATTTGAACCCAAATAGGCTGACTCCAGAGCTGCACTGCCCAAAACATCAGCCACTAGCCACATGTGGCTACTGAACACTTGAAATGTGGCTGGTGGGAATAATATACCCCAGCTTTCAAAGACCTAATATGAAAAAAGTAAAATATAATAATAATAATTTTAATATTGATTATATGTCAAAATAATATTTTGGATATATTGAGTTAAATAAAGTTTATTGACCTGTTTCTTTTTGCTTTTTAAAAAGTAGCTACCAGAAAATTCAAAATGATGCTTGGGACTCATATTTTAGCTCTATTGCACAGCATTGCTCTAGATCCTGATAACGGATCACATTCTACTGCCTTGGTGAGAGACAGATATAAAAGCAATTATGAAATGATACTTGGGTAGCGAAATAGAGGTATAGAGAAAGTAACTATTGTTGGAGTACAAGAAGAAAAACATCAATTCTGACCAGGAATAAAGAACTTTAACTTGTTCAATCACCAAAGCAATATATAGTACCCACCAGGAGAAAGCATTAAATCTGTTGGGACCCAAAGCTCAAGACCCAACTGGGATCCAATTGTCCATTCATGAGTAAGGGTCCAACTTGGGTTGTTCCTCCCAATGAATAGAAATAAAAGAAATAGGCAAGAGATTCAGCATGAAAGCTGCTCTTAGTTTCATGATAATAGGAAAAGTGTATTCACTGGAATTCCTTCAGAGCAGAGCTCAAACCGATTCGAGCTGAAAGTAAAAGTATCGGTTCACATAAAAGTCCAGGGGTAGAATTCAGGCATGTTTCAGTGGCTCACATGACTCGTGATGTCACTGGGATTTTCTGCCCCAGTCCCATTCCCTCTCTTTCTCCACTACCACTGTGCCTCACCTCCATGGACACTGCATGAAGCTCCTAGAGACAATTCTTAACTCCATGAAGTCTCAAGAGGAAACTGTTTTCCAGCAGCCCAAACAAAAGTCCTGGGTTTGCATCTTCTTTGCCTGGCTCATGCTTCTGTATCCATTCATAAAATAGTACAACAGTACTGGATTAAATTGAATTATTAGCAATCCAAAAGTATTTCTAACTGCCTTATGCTCATTGGTTTGAATGTCATTGGGTCTTATAATAAAAGATGAAAAGTGTCCATTAATACACTGCTATAAAGCAAGGAGTTTACAGCCATCCATTCAAGGAGGTTGATCGGTATGTCTGCAGTGCACAAACCTGATTAGCAGAGTTTGTTAGAAAGGTGTTGGCCTGGTCACCCTCTGGTCTAGCAGGACAGAGGCCATAAAAAACACTTCTAGTACACAAGTCACATAGTGTTCTGAAAGACATATTTCCTGTTCCATATTAAATTTTATTATGTTGGACACCCATAAGATGTTTACTAGAGTCTGGCCTCTGCCATTTATTAGATCCACAGGGAATAGAAATGCTCTCCTGTGAACTGAAGTATCACGATGGCATTTAATAGTCCTGTTTGACAGCATCAGCTCTGATTTATCACACCTGGTTCAGTTTGAAAATTATTTCACATTAAATGAGTTACCTTTTATGGGGAGGAATGGAGGAAAGGGAGAGAATAGTCTTTTAATAAGAGAAATTTAAAACTCAGCTAATTAAGAGAAAAATGTTTCTTATCCAGCACTATAAATTTGGTTAAAAAATGAATAAAAGGGAGATCAGCTGGAAAGCAATAAAACTTATCTACTTCTGTTCCACACTGCTGCCAGCTGCTGTTTCAAGGGTCTGGCAAAACCAGCCCTTGTACAATAAGTCCACTTCTTTTATTCCTGGAGCCATACAGCCTTTTTGAACTTGGATGGTGATTTTATAAAGAGTGCTGTTGTTTTATTTACTCTCAATTAATCATGCTCAACTGTAAACAAAGTGTCTGTTTTAGTTCAGCTGACAATTATCCACTTGTCAACATCTCCCTCAAGTACCTTCAGCATCTGGCTACCACAGGAAACCTTTACATCAAAATGAGTTTGCCTCAGTATAAAAAATGGCTAGGCACAGGACTTCATTAGTTTGTTTAGCCCACTGGCAGTCAAGATCATACTGCAATGAATGTCACCTATGTACCATGCCGGGGCTATATATCAACAAATGATACAGTTTCTCAGGATTTCCTTTCACTCTTTCTGTTTGCATTGGCAAAAGACAATTGCATTGGCAAACAAAATGACTCAAACTTGGGAGTCTTGAGGAAGAGAGCTGGGGACTCTATGAGTTCAGATACTTTTACAAACTATCAGGCACCCGATGACAGTTCCAGAATCTGTACCTCCATTAGTAACATTCCATGAGGTCAGTAGAATCAAACTGTTTTAATTGGTCATAATTTGTGTGATGAATGCCTAGTGAGTTTTGTTGTGAATTCACTAGGATTTGTAAGTGGCAAGACTACTGCATGAATAACTCCTTTCACTTTGGGATAATCTTTTTTTCTTTATTTTTCATTTTAAAATTGTGAAGAATATAGGTGAAGTTACTGCCAAGCTCATTAATATTTTGCCAACAATAATACTACTTTAAAGGCAAAACAAATATTGCACTTGGTTCGTTGAGGGAGGATTAGTAGTGTGTTCCCTGGGACTCTCCTTGCAGAAACCATGTGGAAAAATTTAAACTGATCGCCCATCCTACATTCATTCTGTTCTTTCATCAGCATCAAGGAGAGAAATTACATATATGCCAGGTGAGGAGGAAAGTTCCCGGCTCTAACAAATCAGCCCTCAAGGAAGATACATGGGTTATTTACTTAGATGTTAGGCCACGGAGATTAATTTACACCCACTTCAAAACCGAAGAGATTCAAATCACTTGGCACCACTCCCTCGAAGTTGGATGCCTGGGTGAGGAGTTAGAGCGAGGCGAGCTCTGGAGGATTGCAAACCACCAGAAGAACCCAAGCGCCCAGAACGGCCGGTCCAGAGTCCGGATCTATCGAAAGTGGCCCAGAGCCAACGTCAAATCCTGAAAATATGACTTCCACAGAGAGAGACATGGAGAGCCAACCAGGACAGCAGTATGGTCTCAGCGAAGGCTCCGGCATTGCTGCAGAAACCTGCTAAGGTGAACGCGAGTTGGGCAGAGGCAGGGAGCGCGTTGTAGGAGAAGGGAGGCAGTTAGTGAGAGGGTCTGCTTCGTTCTTCTTTTCTGACAAAAGCTAATCAATCTAACTGCACGTAATTGATTTTAATGAGTGGAGTTTTTTCTCCGCAATAACGATTGCCAGCGGTCATCCACCTGCGCGGGCCGCGACTCCCTGTGCGGATCTCTGCATTTCCTCGCCGGCCAGCCTGCCCCGACTCGGGTGCGCGCCACTCCTCGTGGCTTAGGGCCCTAAAACGCGAGGAGGTCAGAGAACTAGGATTCTGGCCGGAACCCCACCCCATTACACCTGGTAATTTATGCACAATTAATTGAGATATCTTTTATACTTGATGTGTTGCAAAATTAATGCGTAATTTATGTAATTAGTCAATTAACTCTAATTTCAGCATATGTTCCCAATGCCCAGAAGGTGTTCTGTTTCCCAGGTACTTATTCTGATGTCACAAAATGCAGCTAATTAATTTTACATGCATATTAATTTGGGATCTCTTTAGCAGTTCCCTTTGTGCAAATAATTTTAATATTTGTCTTTCTAACCTTTTGGAGGAGAATGGCGGAGGTGCAGGTGGGTGTGAGCGACACGTGGGCGCGAACCTGGATGACGCCTGAGGGGTGGCCCCGTCGCGGAGCAAGTTGCTCTGACAGAGGCCGGGAGTGGCTGGAGGTGTCGATGCTGCGCTCAGTAGGCCTTAGGGGGTGTTGCGGCTGCTGGACCACCTAGGGCATTTTGCGCGCATCTTTGGGAAACAGGAGAGCCTTAGAGCAAGGTGGCGGAGACGCCTTGGGCTACGATCCATAATTCCGCAGAGCGCTTCCAGGGTGTCTGGACAAATCGCTCTTCGCCGAGTCGTCCCCACGCCCGAGGACAAGTGAGGGGCTTTCATTTTTTTGCGTCCTGAAGGATGGCTCGGATTTCCAGGCCAATCCCAGGAGACAAGCAGCGAATGGGTCGCTCAGCGCGCGTGGTTCGCCCTGCCAGATATCCTGCTGCTCCCCGAGTGCCGGGAGCCAGAAAGCCTGCGTTCGCCCAAACTACGGGGCGGAGGGAAAGGAGAGCCGCGCCTCGCTCGCGGCTATGCAAACCGCCTACTGTCCTTTGCTGGCCAGGAGCGAACACTGAGCAGGGCAAAGTTTACTTTCCAAGTTATTGTATGGCACGTTAAAACTTCTATCCTTTTTGGACTAATTAATGAGCAATTTAATTAATGAAATCAGAGAGTAGTGTAAGTGCTATGATAATGAAGTTAAATGACCGCACAGTAAAATATTCACTAATCCAGCGCATTGCCAAATACCCCCTTAATTCTGCTTAACACTAAAAGGGTTTTGAGCACCATAATGAGATTCCTCTGTCTGCTAATTAATTGACATGCTCTTGAATATTCATAGGAGCTAGCACCAATACGTTCCTAATTGCACCGTGGAATAGATCTCAGAGGAAAGTAAATCGCCATAGACTTAATTAAAATAATGTATTCCAGATCCAGGACGGGGAAAGATGAGACATTTGCCTTCGAGCGCGCTAAGAAAGTGGCACCTGGTTGGTGGAGGGGAGAGATATCAAACGTCGGCGCCCAGCCTCAAATACGCGGCGTGGAGCACTCAAGGAGGGCGTTCGGCTTCTGAGAACAGCTAAATTCGGTTCAAACCCCGGGGCTTGGGAGGCCGTAGCTCCTAGGAGCGTCGGAATTCTTGCTGCCCTCTGCGAGGTTGCTCTACGCGATGAGAGTGGGTCTGGGACTGCGGCCGGGAACCAACTCCCTCTCTTTCCTTCCCGCGGCCGCTTAGACTGGTCCGAAATGCCGCCTACAGAGGCGCGGGGGGAAACGTCGTCGGTGGGGAAATTCCTAGCGAAACTTTTCCCAGAGGTTGTGGAAGCCGCAGCCCCAACTCTCCCAACCCAGTGTGCGATCTCAGAGAAGTCGCTTGGACTCGTCTTTGCCGGAGGGCGACAGCTTGAGGGAGGATGCCCGGATCCTGTGGATACTGTCCTCTCTCTCCCTGCTCCCACTCCTCAGGAAGCGCCGCCGTCCCCAAAACCCCCGCTGCTAAGTTCCTGGGCGAATCCTCCCTTTCTTGGCGAGCCTACTGCTGGGGTGCATCCCAGCTGAGCTCACCTCCGCGGGAGGAGGGAGACCCCGGCTTGGCGGACCCATACATCTAGGCTCGGCCGCAGAACCATTTTCACCAGAACCAAGCCAGTGAAATAAACTCCCACTCCTCAGAAAGACGAGCACCACCACCCCCTCCCCCTTTCCTTTTGGGGGGGGGGAAATCACCACAGGTTAGAAACTAAAAAGAGTTTATTTGAAGACACACCAAATGCATATTTATTATACATATGTATGCATTAACAATGTAAATTACACCGCCAGCAGTTGCTGGTTGTTTATTCATTAGATCTTTAGAAAATCTACATTGCCTCCAGATAGCGCGATGATAATGTGAAAAACACAAGCAGTTTACATAACCAGCATCGACGAGGAGCTCTGCGCTCCGCGACTCGAAGTCATCAACAGGTCGCGAGGATCCGGACGCGACGCAAAACCTAAGTTCCTAATAATTTACCGAAGACATGGAGAACCTATGAGACCCATGGGTTTCTCTCGTCCTCTTTGAAAGAGGTACACGACGGGGAGAAAGGGAAGGAACTATGTATGGTTTATCTATTTTACCCCCTTTGTGTGTAGTTTTCTAAAAAAAATAATGCAATTAAAGAAAAATTAGATGAAAACAGGATGGGCGAGTGGAAGGAAAAGACTGATATCTTCCCCAAGCTCAAGGCATTCAGGTTCAACAGTTAAAAGCCATGAGCCCAACGTGCTTTCAGGAGTGGAGCGAGAAGTGAGAGGTTTCCTTCACTGTCGGCGCGGGAAGTAAAAGCAGCCTACTTTAGCTCAGAGAAGCCATCAGTTCCACCAAATAGCTATAGCTACCATAAATAAATGGTTATCATTCTAAAGAGAATCACTTGCTGGGTTAGCCTTTTTGGAATTATTAAATGCTCCGTGGTTCTAGATACACACAAAAGATGGAGAAGAGGAGGCTCTTTAAGGGAAAAGTGGAAGTGCAGATTACCTATCTCCAAATTTCTTTTCTAGTGCAACTATTAGATAAAATAAATGCGGAGGTAATATTGGGGGGCGGGGCTGGTTGCTAACTAGGCTTGTTGTATTGGGGCGAGGCAGGGAGGACAATGAACGAGGTCGGCTGCAATTCAAAGGGCCAAAGTCTCCTAAAAACTGCACTGATCCTATGAACTGTCGAGGTGATTTATCCGACTTTTCCCACTCACCGTTGACAGAGCCGGGCGGGGGTTTTGGCTTTTCTGTTCCCTTCTTTCCTTCCTTCCCTCCATCCCTCCCTCCCTTCTTCCTTTCTTCCTCCCTAAGGTGGTTAGGCTACTGGGGGTACACAGGAAATGCAGTGGGAACTCCAGGACAGGTTGGGTTGCTGGGCAGGCAGCGAGTTAGTTTGCGGACCTAAAATTGGTGTCCACACAGCTGCGGGAAAGGAGTCTGAGAAAGGGCTGACTGATTGGGGAGGGAAAAGAAAAAGAGGGAAGGAAAGAGAAAGAAAAACAGATAAGTGGAACCTGGAGGGCGATGAATCGATTTCTGGGGAGTTCGTAAGCACTCCAGAGAACCCTGGTCCCACCTCACCCCTACCCCCACCCCCCAGCTTGTTGGAAAATGCGACCCACCGAGAGTTAGCAAACTGGGTGCCGGAGCTGCTTGGGCACCCGAGCCGGGCACTAGTGAGGGCAGGGGCGCGCTGCGGGGAGTCTGTACCGGGTGCGGGGACCCAAGAGGCGAAAACCTCAGTCCCAGGTGAGACCCGCCTGAGCGGAAGGACCCGGCGGCGGGGGGACGGCGAATGTCCCCGGCTCTGCAGGCCCTGCCCCTGCCAAGCCCCGCCTCTTAGCCTTTCTTAGCTGGGGGAGACCAGCAAGGATCAGCCGCTTTCTTTCTTTCCTCTCTTTCTTTTGCAAACTCGCTTTGTGGGTGGCAGCTCAGCGGGGGACACAAGGAGACAAAAAAACAAAAAGACTCGGGGGTGGGGTGGGGGGCTGGAGAGGAGAGAGGATTGCTGAGAGAGAGAAATCAAATAGTTTTAACCTTCCCAGGAACACAGCGAGTTATTACATCTGAAGGCTGTTGTGGTCTTCAGTGAAACCTGCTTCTGCCATTAAGAAAACACATACTGCACACGTCCGTCCGGTTAAGCTCTCCTCCCCCGTCAGCCTGAACAAACAAAGCAAAAGCACCGGTTTTAAGACTGGGAGACCTACAGTTTCTCTGGCTTCAAAATAAATTAAATATGTTGTAGGGCGTACACCAACAACATATTATACATGCAAAATATTCTTCATTTTAGATGCCTGCAGTACTCACAGAATGGAATTTTATTCAAGGCTATAAGCAAAGAAAATTTAGCCTACTGTCTAGGATTTACTTCAATATTCTACTGCAGTCAATACCCGACCTTTTCCAGAAAACACATTCAAAGGAGGGTAAACATTTTCCTCACTTATTTGGAAGTTTCTATAACACTTTATAAAGCTAAAAACTGCCTTCTGGTTTCTGCTTTTCCAAAAATCCTCCAGAAAAGTAACATTTTAAGAGTTGGTTCCTAGCCAGAGACACTGCTCTTTTTAAAAAATCTGAGCAAACAAGCAATTCCCAACAAAGAAAATTGATATGAAAAGTATAGGGTGTTTTTCTCCCTCCCCCTCATGAAAAAGACCCTTTGCTCCACCCTGCTATTAAACAAAGCACAATACCTTTTTCTGGGTGGTACTGCACAGAAGTTGATTCAGTTTTGACAATGTTGTTTAGCTATCATTTGCTATTTTGAATGAATGGGAGCAATCCCCCCTTTTACAACATTTGTTTCCTATTATGGAGAGGTGCAGCAGTTGAGGGCAGACATGTGAAAGTGGCTGTTTGATTCTCTTTTTCATCCCCCTGACCCTGCTTTTGTCCCTCCTCACCCTGGGAATGTCACGCCTCGCTACTTCACTTTGAGATGCTCAAGAAAGTGGCTTTGTTATTCCCTTTTAGACATACACAAAATTGTTCTCATTCCCCCCGCTGTAAAAGATACTTCACATCGGGACTCGGTTCACAAGTGCAATGCAATTTGGCTTAGTCCAACCTTTGTTCTGCTTGTACAAATGAGCGAACAGTGCACACATTATACAGTTGATCTACTGCTGTCTTAACCCCAGAGTTAGGGGCTGGGAGAAAAGCAAGTTAATCCCCTCAATACCAAGGTGGCTTTAGCAGTATTTCCTCCAATAATAATAATAATAGATTTGAATTACTTCTTCTATTTTGCACAGTGCAGAGCAAAACTTATGGGGAGGGTGTAACAATAATTACCAAAAAAAAAAAAAAGCCTTCCACCAACCTTTTGCAAATAACCTCTTGGACAAATACATTTGTGGGGCTGGTAATGCCCAGTTTAAAGCTATGCAATTGTTTGTGCAATGGAGAGATTTGATTTGGAAAGTAAGGCTTTAAAGCCTTGAGGTCTCAGAGCAAACCACCGCCAAGCAAAGGCCAAACGGTATTTGGCAAACCGATTCCAAAGACAGGGCATTGTGCCGAGCAGGGCTGTTTTTATAGGCATCGAAATTGCCCGCTCACTAAGGGCCCGAGCTGGCGCTTCTTGAGGATGGAGGACAAGCAGAATCAGCACTTAATGCTGACTACTGATTGTTTTGTACCTGAGATACAGGGAAAACCGGGTCTACCATACTTTCCAAGTTGCCTCGGCTGCTTGAGAAACATTGCTAAAGTGTGATCCGCTGTCGCCCGTGCTCTGGGAACCCTTTCGCCCCCGCCCCCCTTCGCCCCATCCTCAAGCAAAACTTGGATTTACACCAAGTGCCCGGGCCAAAGCCAGAGGCCTTACCGCTCCCGGGTAAATTCGCCTGGCGGGAGCAAAGGAGTCGGCAACATTGGCTATAGGTTGGCCCCCAGATTAGATGGGAGTAAAGAGTGAGCAGGAGGTGGAGGTTATTGCCTTTCTTAGTACCTAGCAGGAATGTACTGGGAGGAGAACTGATTTTAGGCAATATACACTCACCAAAATTTGGTGGCTTTTGTTTGTTTTAATCTCTGTTATGAATTAACATCCAAACCCATGTAGCTCGGTCACCCAATCAATCAAATAGATGGCTCTACTGCTCTCTGGCAGACATTCTTTCCCACTAGTTGGAAAAAAAGGTACGCTCCTCCCGCTGCCCCGCGTTCGGGGCGCTCAGGTGGGCCCAGAGTCCTTTTTCTACGTTGGCAAGGAGCCAAAAGTGTGTCCCAGCACCCGCCTCTCTCCCTCAGCCAGTTTAGATTTCCCGCCAGGGTCGGAGCAGCCGGACAGTGCAGGCTCAGACCTCCCGGGCATTTGTGAGGGATTCATGGCCGATAGGTTTCCCCGTCACTGCGCCCAGATGGGCGCGAGTCTCTGGAGGGCGCGCCCCTGCACGGTGTCCTACGATGGAGAAAACTCTCTGAGTGGGTTCCCCCGGGTTCCGAGATCCAGAGCGTTAAAGCCAGGATGCACTGTGCGTGTGTCTGGGGGTGGGGTGGGGGGAGGAAAGTGTGCCAGAGTCCACGGACCAAGTGTTCCAGGCTACTCAGGACAATTTTTTTTTGACTGCTGACAGACCGAGGGAGTTTGTTTTAGTGCTGAATAACACTGAAACAAGCGGGAACAAAATCCTTTTGAAAGGTAAGCTAAGTCGTTTCACGCCACCAAAATGCAGACTTGGTGAAGAATAACCGATCCGACCGCGCAGTGCCTTAGCACCGGTTCCCAGAGGACGGGCAAGAGGAGCCTTTGGCCAAACGCGAGAGGTGGCTTTGGAAGGTGGGGAGGGGCCGGAGGAGACGTGCAAGGCCCTAAAACCTAAAATCTACCTCGCACCAGGCTCTGAACCAACCTCTCCCGCCCCGCTTTCACTGCCAACTTGGGAGAAAAGGTAAAGGAAGTGGAGTAGAGAAGAAAAAAGTGATGAGAAGCGGGGAGAGGGACAGGCATGAAGCAGAAAGGGAGAGAGGGGGAGGGAGTGACTCAGACTGGGGGCGGGAGGAATTCAAGGAGAGAGAGAGAGAATCCGAGAGATAAAGGAGGAGGGGGCAAAGGAAGACTTAGTCGAAACGCTCCAGGCAGCGAGGAGTTGACTTTCTAAAATGGGCAAGGCGGGTATTGTTTTTGGCGCCTGGGAAACTTTCAGAAGCTGCCGGGTACTTTCCCTCCACCTCCCGTCGGTGTTTGATAAATATTAACAAACTAGGGTGCGTTATTTTCCGGAGTGTGGATGGAGGGGCTGGCCGAAGCTCGGAACGGTTTTCTCGGTTCTCTTGGAGCCCCTGCCCCCAAGCTCTAGCCCCACCCTGCACGCACACACACACCTGCTTGACAACAGAAGGAATCAAAATCAATATTGTATTTGTCACCCCTCTGTCTCCGTTTTACTCCCTCAGCAACCCGGGTGCCACCGAAGCGAATTGTGGATTTATGGAGGGAAATTAGCATAAATTATTACGAAATCTGTAACCGTGTGTGGTCCAGCTTGTGGGAAAAGAGGCTATTGCGAACCCTCCAAGCAGAAAGGTGGTCTGTGGTGGGCTCTGCAGAGGCGATGAATGGCTATTGCACGAAAGAGATTTCCAATGGGTTTGCACATGGATATAATTGACTTATGTGTATTTTATACAGTTTTCCCAACAACTCCCTAAGCCTGCGGGTCGGATGTGTGCTCCCCCCAACCCCAAAGCTTCTATTTGCCTTGGGTTCTACACAATAGACTCTGATGCACTTTTCAAGATTTTCTGGAAAGCGCTTTCCCTTCTCCTCTTCATAGTGCCAGTCTTAAAAAGCTGTAAATAATATGCAAATCCCCCCTCTCTCCCCTAGGCTTTGTAGATTTCCAGCGGGAACTAAGTTACAATTTTGTAGCAAAGCATATGCTTTAGATGGAATCTCTCCGCATTACACAACTCCCCGCCCCACCCAAAGCAAATTTGTGCTGTTAGGTTCGATTAACTTAATTAACCCTGGCCACGGAGAATGTGCCTTGCCCCATCCCCACCCCAGCCAAACTGAAGAGTCCTCAGTACGAATTCCTACTTGTATCCTTTCACGTCTGAAACTTGGTAGTGACAACTTTCCCGGGGAGATGGACAAAGATTTATTCCAGCTTGCGTTTTCTTTTTTAACCCAAACGTTTCCACTCTTAGAATTTAGTTAATCTTCTGTTTACTCTGAGCAATGATATCGACAGCTATACAGTGGCCTTTTGCACAGCAACAAAATGCCAATTGTTAAAATAAGAAAACACTTCTGTCCCCTCTAACCCCCTCCTCCGCCTCAACACGCACACAAACCGGGTAGAAAAGAATATCTTCCTATCACCGATCTTTCACTCTTTAATTGTTCCACATCCTGAATCCAACCACTCTTAATATTTTATCTATGTCTCTACCTACATATTAGTATGAACTCATGCGCATATTTGCTAAGAGGATCCAAAAATTCTTGGGGGCTTCCATTCTGGTGCCTCTCCTTCCCTGGAGCGCTCCTGCCGGGTCCACCGGAAACCAACCCCTCCATTGCACTTTCGAGACCAGCTGTTGTCTGGAGCAGGAAAGCTGTGGCCCAGCACCTTTCCGTTCTGCGAAACACAAGCCCTCCCCACTATTTCTACACCGCGAGTCCCTCAGATTTCCGGGCTCCTTCTTCCCTAGGACCTCCGAGCGGAACAAGGCCGCACCAAGTAACCCCCAAATCGCGGCACCTAGCTAGGGGCTAAAGCGTGCGCAGCTCCGGCAAGTACAGCTGCCTCCTGCCGAAGCTTGGCCGAGGTTCAATCCGGGTCCAATTGGTTTATCTGTGAAGGGTTTATCTGCCCTTCTTGAACCGTGTCCTCAGAGCAGGTCAGCGTCCTTCCCCCACCCCCTCGCACCCACCTCCTCCTCCTGGTTATTTTTTTCCGAACTAAGAAGGTGACATTATTCTTTTCCTTCAAGCACTTTTGTTAATATTGAAAAACGTGCGCTTGCATCTCAAGCGAGGCAGCCCAGACGCGGGAGCAATTTCAATATTAATGAAATTGTTTAATCTCCTAAATTCATCGTGTTTAAGTTACGTTTTGGTGAGTTATTGACCACCTCCGAAACTGTGGTTAATGGGGTTGTATGCGTGGTGTGTGCGCGCTGAAAGATCTTTTTGTTAAAATGCTAACCACGGCAGCTTCACTAATAATGCTTCTAATATCAGGTAAAGATCTCGACTTCACACTTAGAACACAGCCCCCCCCACACATACACACACACGCACACACCTCCTGAAAAAAATCCTAGCATTTTCAGACTTTGAAGAAGATTCTGTGTGGGCTGTAGGAATTGAGTTTTTTAAAAGACGGTAGGATTAGTTCCTTTGAAAAATCATAAAGGACGGAGAACGTGCAGAAACCAGTGGGAACTTATTCGCAGGCTGCGTTCAGGCAAGCGGGATGCGGGATGGGCTCACTATTTACTCCACAGCAATTTGATGATCATGATGATGATGATAATGATGATGATAATAATAATTCATTGAACCCTCCCAAGACGAATCCGAGCCAAAGGACCCTACTGCTGCACCAGGGGTTGGGGGGGGGGGCTTGAGAAGCACTCCAGCCCGCCTCTCTTCCCCAAAGGAGGAAAACTCATCAGTAGTTTGCAAGTCTTAGAAGGTACTGTACTGCTCTTTTAGCGGAATTCCAAGCAGCTTTCTCTCTAACCCCTAAATAGGTTCTCCCTATGCAAAAATGGGGGGGGGCGAGGAGAGAAAGTTCCGGCTGTAAAATGCAAACTCCCAG
>PVKY010005513.1:0-17311 GCA_004027775.1 Bradypus variegatus
ATGAGAGAATCTGGAGGGTTATTATTAGAAATGGAAACGAGGGAGCAGGTAACCCACATGTGTCTCTCTTATAATCAAACTGACATTGAGGTTTACAGTGCATTGAACACTGAGTACCAGTCTGGGGAGCTAAAGATGGAAACCTGCAGAAACAGTGGCTGGGTTAAAATGGGGGCAGGCCTGGTTTGTGTCGGGCAGGCGCCTGCAGGGCAGAGAGCAGAGCAGACGCCAGGCCTTCCGCATGCGAGCCGAGGCTGCCAGCAGGCCTTGTGCACACGCTCCATTGACCACAGATCCCCAGATGGGTCCGAGACCCCACAGTTTTGCAGGACCCTCGGAAACAGCCATCCTTGGGCAAGTTACTTCCCTCCTCTGGCCTCAGTTTCCCCAGCTGTAAAGTGGAGATAATAAGAGCACCTACTTCCCAGGTTCATTACAAGGATTTAATTACTTAATACATGGAAGTGCTTTGCAGAGGGTCTGGGGTACAGTCAGCAAGAAATAGATGATAGCTTATGTTATGAAGGGCATGTTTATCCTACCTCCTGGCCTTTGCTTATGCTGTGTTCCCCACTTGGATTGCCCCCAATACCCACTCCACTTCTTACTTCCTACCTAAATCCTATCCATCCCATTAGCTTATTTCAAATTCCAGTGACTGATGAGACCATACATGTGCTTGAAAATGCATCCATTCCTTTATTGAGCACCTACTATACACCAGGCCCTGTCCTAGGTGCTGAGGCTGCAGAAGTGAACAAAATAGACAAAAATCCATGTCTTCATGGAAGTTCCATTTTACTGCGCACTGAATAAAAAGCTCTGCAGCCTGCCTTTGTTCTAATCCCAGCCCTGCCACTTTCTAAGCATGTGGATTTGAGAGAGGGACCCACCTACAAGTGACTGGGTGTCCCCATCTGTGGATCAGGGGTGCTCCTTTCTAATTCATGGGTTTCTATGAGGATTAAAGGAGCAAAGGTGGGTGGCACTGAGTAAAAGCTGAACAAATGAGGCAGGGCCTATTGTTCTTCCCCACTACCAGTTACTGAAGCCATTTTGCAGATGAAGACACTGAGGCTTGAAAATTTTGTCCAAGTTCACCTGCTACTAAGTGTTGGGGTCTGTGACTCCCAGGTCAGAAGTCACTTTCTTTTGTCACCCTTGTCCAGCATTCCACAACCCCAGGTGTGTGCCTTCCCTCTCCCTGGTCCTGTGTCTGTCCCCACCCCATCCTCTCAACCCTCCACCCCAAATCAGTCGTTCTCACCACTTCAGCTTTGGGGCCCTGCAGTCTTGAGCAGACATGTGACCACAATCACCGAGATTAGTTCTAAGTCATAGACACACACAAAAACAGGGTCCCTGCATCCAGGGGAGTTTTCAGGGTGGCACTCTCAGAGCCTGACAATCCTGCTACCTTTCCCTTCTCTGAGCAGATATCTGATGCCAGCACATGCCAGGCTTGTTCCAAGGGCTGCACACATGTCACTCATTCAATCCCTCCACTACCTCTGTGATTATCCCCATTGCACAGATGAGCAAACTGAGGCTCAGAGGGGATTAAGAAACTTGCCCAAGGAACCCAGAGGCTCTGGCTGCAGAGCGCTCCTCTTAACTATATCCTGCCTCCTAAAGCAGCCAAAGAGAGTCCTCTGGGGAAGGGGGTGATGGGTGCATGTTGGAAAGAGACTAGGTGTTGGCTGTTTGGGTGTTTTGTTTGCTTGTTTGGTTTTGCTTTGTTTTATTGTGTGGGTTATTTATTATTATTATTATTATTATTATTATTATTATTATTATTATTATTATTTTAGTGTGTGTTTTATGTCTTTGGTTTGGTTTGGTTACCAGTTCCATAAAGAAAGCCTGGAGCCAAGAGTAAAATGGACAAGAAGCAGTTCTCAACATAATGTAAAGAAGAGCTTTCCAACCATCCTCATGGCCCTTAAAATGAAGGGCTGCCTTAGCCATTAAAGAGCATGTTGGACTTGTTGAGAGCAGGTGCCCTAGGGGAGGTGGGGGGGGGGCTGGAGCAGCCCCACAGGGCCCCAAAGATGCCCTGAGCCCTGAGAGATTATATATTTCAAAGTTTAAAAAGTTACACACACACAGACCAAGCCAAAAAATAAGCATAAGGAATGTCAACAAATGCTTTCTTTAAAATATTCTTCCTCCACAAAATAGTCTTCCTCCAACTTAAATATTTATTTAAGAAGAAAAATTTGTGGAGTCCTGCTTTGCTGGTGACCCCTCTTTACCACCGGTCTTTGGATAACCCAGCGGGAGTGCTTTAGGGAGACTTTTATTTTCTATTCCACAGAGTTCTCTGTGGTTTGACTTTTTCCCAATAAATATGTACTACTTTTGTGGGCAAAATATATAAAAAAATTATTGTAAATGATTTGGATCATGTCATAAGTGGAAAATGACATTAAAAAACAGTATTACACTGGGATGTTTCTTTTTTTTAAATAAATGTTGTATTTGGCTTTTCAATTGTGATCGAGTAAGTTGAAACAAAATGATGTATAAATGAAGAAAAGCTGGGCCTTCCTTGCATTTAAACATTTACATCCATATCTCAAACATCAACTCAAATATGTACATATGCATTAAATATCAGTGAAAATTGACATTAGTTTTTAAAATATCAACAATTTCATTATCAATTACTTACTATGTTTTATAAATAGAACATATTTAGACTATAGTGGCTTGTTATTTATCATTTAAAAATATCAAAACATTTAATTCTTCACAGTTTTGAAACTAAAAATGGACAACAGCACATATATAAATGTGACGATACCAAACAGTTCCTTGCTAGCTACTTGTAGTCCATTTATTTTAAACTATACCAATAAAACTTAAATATGATTTATATTTTTCATTTATTCTGTTTACTTTGAAATTAAACTATTAAAATAACTTCAGTCTTTCCTCTTCCAAATGGTTTTCTTAATAATTATTTTAACAAAAATAGCATAATTTAAATGAGTGAAGTTTAGAGGTTTTGACACAAGAAAATATTCTACTGCAATTTTATTTTTATAAAATGATCACTATGGATGTGTGTATATACACATATATGTATATACAGAGGGAGATAGAGACAGAGAGAGAGAAAAGACTTTATAGTTATAACTATAAGTCAGTATGAGAAAAGAGAGTTTTCATGTTAAACCAATGCAAAATGGTTGAAGTGACCACAATAAGAAGGCTCTAGGTTGAATAAAGAGACCTGACTCTTACCTGTACATGAGTATACTTTCAATCTGAGCATTTTTTATGAAAAAGATATTACATCTTAAGCCATTGATCACTCTGAGTTAATTCCTCAAAGTTTAAATTACATTTAAGTGGTATAAATTTAAAAAGAAAACTTTGTCTTTCCAGAGGTAGAAAGCAATTTCAGCAACTCTGAGGCATTAGTATTATCATTTTTAAAGGAATTTTGCAAAAAAAAAGTGAGAATGGACAGTTCTCACTACAGAAATTAAATTTACAGAAGCAGTCACAAAAATGTAACTGCAAAGTTGCATCTGGATCTCATAACAATGAAAGCTAGTTGCATCTGGTCATCGGGACTGCTCTGTCCCTCCCTCCTTGTCCACCCCTCCCTTGTGCATTCGCTGCCTCTTTTTTATTCCCCACAGCCCCTCTCTCTGCTTATCCCTTGACATTAGTCTTATCATACAGGGAGATGAGCTTAAAATTTATTGTCAGTGTTCCTATAAAGTTTCCTGCCTTTAACTTAGAGGCACTCATCCCTCTCTTTCAAGTCTTGATAACATTTCCCCCTCTGCCTTTATAAGCACTTTCATAGTCCTAAAACAAAGTCACCTGAAGACTTCAACAGGAGCATGATATGGACTTTGCAAGCTTCACCTTCAACCACACAGCTGACCACCCAACTTAACACGGGCATAGACAATTCTAACACAAGATCCATTTTCCATATATTTTCACCTTTAAGAGTTTGAATACTGATTTATTTATACATTTCTTAACAATGAAAGAGGGAGAAAAAGTGGCGAGCCTAGGAATTTAGACTCAAGCCTACATTCAAACAACACATTTCATTTAGGAGAATAAATGGCAATAATTATTTCATTCATATTTTATTCTATTCACTATTAATTAATGTAAAATATAAACTGTCCTACTAAAATAGATCCTTGAGGAAAATAAGGAAAAATCACCCAACATGTTAAGAAGAAATTGAAGCAAGGTAGATTTTTCAAAGTCTATCTTTAACTGAAAACATTTCATGCAACTTTCATCATTTCCAAGTGTGGCCTTAGCCCTGGGGCAACCTAAGCCAAGCTATTTTTATAAAATGTGATGCATACACACAGCATAAAAGGCATTGTTAATGCCTGAATGCACATTAGTGTAAAATGTAGTATAAGGGAGAATTGTTAATATCAAAGATGTAAGCACCATTAGAAATTTGAAAGAATAAGAACTTGATTTTAAAAGGCAAGAATTAAAGAATTAAAAGAATAATTGACTTAACTTTAATTAACTTTAACTTTAATTTAACTCTAATTAAAAGAATAATTAATTTAACTTTATGATGTTAAAGGAACTCCCTGTCTCTAACCTGGATTGACCAAAATAACTTCACTTGTAAGAATAGCTTTCCAGTCTTCTTTCAACTTTATTTAGAAAAATCAGAGACCCTTTAAAATAATGTAAGTCAAAGTTATATTTCATAAACCTAGGAAAACGTACAATTTAGAAACAATTGAAAAGCAGAAGGAAATTACATCTTCCCTAGGAATCTAGGGTAAAGTGAGGCCATTGGTGGAGATATTTGAGCCACAGAATTCCATTTGTTATTATCAACTCTTGGCTATTTTTAAAAAATATAGACAAAATATGTAACTATTTTAAGGTTACAAGACAAAATATAACATGATGAGGGGACAAATTTGTAATTAAGAATAATTCTCAATCTTATCCATTAGCTTTGTTATGGTTTGATTTATTAATTAACATAGAGACAATAGCTGAAGATTTCTAAATTCTCATTTCTTAGGGGAAATACCTCATCCATTATTATTTCTACTTGACCTTTCATGCCTTTATGCAAAGGCTATTATTTTTTACTTATCCCTTTTCTGTTGCAGGTATTTATATTTGATATACACAAAAGCAAAATATTTCACAGATACATTGTTCCACTTTTATATTCTAAGCTTAACATTCTACAAATTGTAAGACATAGAAGACAACTTGAATATTCTACCACATACAATGGGGAAAAGCACAATAGAGATACTCAGGTAATGTTTTTAAAAACACACTAGTTAATTTTCTCTGTGTTCTTTACACTACCAGTAGCTGACCAACAAGTCCAGAGTTTCGTTCTTTGATTAAGGCTGCTATAATGGTGGCACCTTGCCTTAAACTCTCCTGTAGTTCCATCTCATCCTGCGGAAAACATATGAGAAGGCTGTATAATAAAATATTTCTTTTCTTTACTTCCATTGCAAACTCCCTAATCCACATTTGGTTTTCCATTTTCTGATCCAAAGGTACTGATTTATAATCAAAACAATGCACTGAAACAACAACAACAGGGTATAAAATGGAAAGATTACTCACTTCAAGCATGCTTAATAACTTCTGTGTTTCTTGAAAGTCAAAGTTCATTACATGCACACAAACAAAATTGTAGCATTGCTCTAAGATGATTTGTTGAAGATCTCTGCCAGCATCAGACAGAGCCCCAGATATGACTTTGACATCATTTATCTCATGTGTTAGCACTTCTTCAAGAAGTCCTATAAGTTCTTCATTTTTTTTTGTGACCATAACTACACAGATCTGTTGTGAAATCCTTTCCTTAATAATCGATTCAGCTGAATACAGATCTCGTTTGTAGGTCACCTTCCAGAGGTCAGGAGATCCTTCCACTAGTTTGGCTTTAGTCTGACCATATTTGAGAGCCAATTGCAAACACTCAGTTCCAAAGTCCAAGTCATAGTCACTACAATGTTGATATGCTTTATAGATCACATCAAATAGAAAAGCCTGTGGCATTTCACTTGCCCTGTGTCTGGCACGTTCTAGTGAGTGGTCTAAGCAACCATCAGCCGATGGACTGAGGACAGTAGATGCAAGAGGGCGAATTGCTCCTGCTGCCCCATGCTCTTTAGCAGCTGTGACAACTTTAAGGAGGACATCTCACAGCATCGTGGATAATCACTGCTTCTGGCTTAGAGAGCTTAGAATTGGGCTGATCCCCTGCAAGTGCTTTTAGTCCACTGAAAATTGACCTATGGCGGGTTACTCCAGCTTCAACTAGTGAGACGCCTTTAGGCTGGCACCTCTGGATAATACCCTCCATTGCTTCCATGTTCTCTCCAGTTTCTGCCACGACCATGTTCTTTATCCAGCATACTCTCTCCAGAGCCTGCAGGGTGCAGCTGACGAGCAGCCTCTCCAGGATGGGATAGAACTGCTTTGGGGTGGGGACGCCCATTCTCTCCCCGCACCCCCCGCCGGCAAAACGGCCGCCACTGCCGCGGAGCCCAGGCCCAGCCTCGGCCCGGCTCAGTGATGAGCCCGAAGCCGCCTGGCCAGAGCCGCGCGGGCCGCTCAGAAAAGGCCCCGGCTCCAAGGGCCTGGAGATACCGGGCGACCAGGTGGAAGTATCCACTGGGATGTTTTTTATATACCAATTATATAAAAATCAAAGGAAAAAGAAATACCCCAAAAGGTTGACAAATTATTTTGCCTGGATGGTGGGACTGAAGTAAAGTTCTTCTTGAGCCTTTTCTGTATTTATCAACATTTCCAAAATGAGCATATATGACTTCTGTCATCAGAAACAAGCAATAAATACTAAAAATTATATTAAATCACAACTATCAAAAGAAATTAGCAAAGCACATCTGCAGAGGACACAGGGACTTTTGTTTTTAATGTGTTTTGATTATATGTGTTTGTCCAAACACTAATTAGCCAAATCCCATGAACTTACACAGCAGAACCCCGCACTCACATAAACAAGATCTGTTTACTGCGTTTCTCAGTAAGCCTAGTCTGTGTTCAGCTACAAGTAATTATTTGGTCCTCCCCATCTCCTCCTTTCAAATGGAGAACTCTGAACATTTTACCAGACAAGAATTCAGTCATTGTTCCAGAAGAAATTTAAGGAGTAACAGGAGGTTTGTACTTTTCCATTTGCAGGAACAAAAATTGAACTTCCCAAGGAACATGTCATCCAGATGAAATTAAACACAGTGCACAGTGCAAAGCTCTACACACACACACACACACACACACGCACACACACACACACACACACCGAAGTCCCACACAAGATAGAGGTTGGAGTCTGACTTTGCAAAAGGTATTATTTGTGAGCATGAGGTCTGAAAAAGCAAATGCTTTCCCAGTGCCCTTGTAAATGGTATCTTCTGAAGATAGAAGAGCAAAGTGACATTTTCAGAGTTGTACACACTTGGATTTGATTCAAAGCCACCATCATACACACACCTTTTTAGCTACATGCCCTTGAGCCAGTGATGTAAGCTCTCAGAACCCCATTCCCTCATCTTTACTAAATGGACATGGCAATCTCTACTGTTGGGAGGATGAACTGGGGTGAGAGCAAGAAAGCACCAAACATCATATCTGGCACGTGGTGGCCTCAATTACACGGCATTCCCCTCGGTGTTCTGGCTGTGAGACGGGGAGCACAGGTAACCTGTGGGCGTGAGGGTGGATTCCCATCTCTGGATGGTTGTATTAGTTTTCCATTGTTGATGCAACAATTTGCCAAAAACTCAGTGGCATAAAACCGCATGAATGTATTGTCAACTGTTCGGAGATCACAAGTCCAAAGTGAGCCTTATGGGGCCAAAATCAAGGTACCTGGAGCCTGCAGGGAGAAGCCATTCCCTTGCCTTTTCCAGGTCCTAGAGGCCACCTGCATGCCTTGGCTTGTGCCCCTTCCTCCGTCTTCAGAGCCAGCAGGGTGGCATCTTCCACCCTCCCTCTCTGACCTCTGCCCCTCCTGCCCCCCTCAGAGAAGCACCTCATGAGGAGCTGGGCTCACGCAGACAGTCCAGGGTAATCCTCCCATCTCAAGACCCTTAACTTAATCGCAACTGCAAAGTCCTTTTTGCCATTTAACATTAGACATTCACAGGTCTCAGGGATTTGGATGTGGACAACCTTGGGGGACAGGGGCCATATTCTGTCTCCCACAGGGATAAGAGAGGAGTCCACCCTATTAATCAAATAGCCACAGCTAATGGTAACTCTCAGCATATCTGAGGCCTGGAAGCAGCCTCGCTGGTCCAGGAGTTTATTGAGCACCTACTACTATGTGCCAGGCTCCCAAGAGGGGCCTCAGAGGCTGCTAAAGATGGTGGGATTTAAGGAACCCTCCCCAGACTACGAATCTCTCCCCTCTGTTTAAATATTGGATCACAGGTTTTAAAAATACTCACCACATTTAAAATATTTTTGCAAGTCACTGAGCCCCTGACCCGACCAGGTGGTCACTGAGCAGTCACCCCCCTGAGGGAGTAGCATCTAGTGGTAAAGAGAATGAACTTCAGGCACACGCAGATGAGTTCAAATCCTGCCCAGGCACCTGCTGGGCAGTGCGCTTTCAAACCTGTTGTGAGGTTGCATTGAATGGAATAATGCACAGAAAGCACTTGGCACAAGACATGCTCAACAGTGTGGGCTGTTATTGTTGAGTAACTGGCATTATCACTTTTTCTATACAGTCTGATCTCTTAAGCTACATTGTAAATCCTCTGAGAGCAGAAGCTGAGGTGCTCTGCCTTTGTGCAACTGTTTGGGCTCTCACTCCCTCTGCTTACCTGACTAGCTCCTACTCCTCCTTCAGGTCCCAGGTGAAGTAACCCTTCCCCAGGGAAACTTTCCTGGGCCACCTAGAAGGCATTAGGACTCCTAGTTTACACTCCCATAGCACCCTGAATTGTCCTCTGTTGCCTTCATCCCAGTTATTGTTAAATAATTGTTCATACAGAATTTGTTTGACCCTGTCTTGCCCTACAATGTGAGCTATGGTGCAAGCTCTCTGAGGACAGTCATGGATACAAATATTCCAGGTGCTCCCTCCATATTTCCCAGCCTCCTTAGCAGTTAACTGGGCTCATGACTCATAGCTATCATGGTAGCTCTCTCCTGCAGTGATGGGCAATGTTTCCATCAGCCCGTCCCTGAATGACAGACTAAATGGAGGAGCGCCCCCTTCTTATTCACACTGGATGTGGAGTAGGAATGAGAAATAAGCCTTTGTTGTGTGAAGCTTCTGGGATTTCAAAGTTAACTTGTTACTGCAGCACAACCTCACCTATCCTGACCAATACAGCTTTATATTCCCAGCACCTAGAATAGTGTTGGGTACATAAAAAGTGCCTACAAAATATCTGTTGGATGAATTGGCTTCTGAAACAACAGGGAAGAGTCGGAATACATGGTATTTCCTAAGTCAATACAGAAGGACAGCTCTGCACTACCAAAAATAAAAAAGTAAAATAAATAAATAAATAAATACTGGGCTGCTAGTTAGTTCCAAATGTGAAACACCAGGATCCCCATCACCCAGGACAGAAGCAAGAAATCTTGTCTCTTTGACCTTGAAACTGCCGAGCGCTGTGTCACCACTGTGTTGTTGGAGGTCACAGAAACTCTCGGTGAGGCTGAGGATGATTAGGTACTCAGTAAAGCAATAAAATCTTCTACAGCCAGAGCCATTAGTCATAGGGAATTATTTAGAAATTGTTGGAATTTACAATGTTTATGTACTAATCTGTAGGAACCCCTAAACATTGCTCAACAATATAACTAATTGGCAATTAAGAGTTAGTTTGGTTGGCTGATACTCTAATGCTGGTGTCACTATGGTCTTGGGAAGAAAGGACCTCACCCAGGCTGGATCCCTTGGCCAGCGTGTTGGCATTCTGACAGTTCCACTGGCTTGGACAAGAAGTTGAGTGAAAGTGGTTTATTTAAGAGGCAGAGGAAATGCCAGCATGAAAGATGGAAAGATATAGCAAATAAAGGGTATGGTGTGCTATTAAGTGAGCTGCCACAAAGGGAAATAGGAGCTTAATCCCATGAGGAAACTAGGGGGAAAGGGGTAAAATACCCTTTCCTAGCCCACCCAAGGAGCAAGGGAGCTAGAGTAACTTATACACCAACTCCCCAGAGTTAGGGCTGCTCCAGAGGCAGGGGGTGTCAATTCCTGGGCACTCTAGCCTGGTACACGTGGGCAGATCAAATAGCAGCAGCTCAGGTACAGACACAGATAATGAAAGTTGGAATTTTGTTAGGAGATGCTGAAAGGAAGGAGGGCTGTGGGTGTGGCACTGACAGTGTCTGCTGCATCCATTTGACCTCCTTCTATCAAAGGAAACCAACATGAGCCCATTGTCATCAAGTGCCCTCGGTGTAGCAGGTCCCATACAAGGGGCTGGGGATGTAGCCTTGATTATGACAGGCATGACCCCTACCCTTGTGGGGTCCACAGTTGAGAGGAGACATCATCAAACCCAGGGGAGTGATGTGGTTATGATAGGGGCTTTGAAAACACAGTGGAAGAGCACTGAACTCAGTCTGGCTGAAAGGACATGCATGGCAGGGAAGGCTTCCTAGAGGAAGAAAAGACCAGCTGAGTCTTCAAAAATTAGTCTGAATAGACCATCTCTAGAAGGTTGTAGTGGGAAGAGTGTTTCAGACAGAAAGAACAGCATGTGATAAGGTTCAGAGGCATGAGGAACACTCAGTGCTTGGGGAACTGCTTGTCCTTCGTAAGGGTGGCAGGGTACGATGTGTGTTGGGAGATGGTGCAGAAGAAGGTGGAGAGGTAAGGAAAGCATGAGAGATGCCCAATCTGAAGAGTTATGAGATTTTGATTTGCCTGGTAGCTTAGCAGGAAGATGATTTCCAAAGCAAGAATGGCCAAAACTAGCATAAACTATCCAGCACCCAAGCTTCTAGGAGATGGGAAGCTTGGCAGAACAAATACAAAACTGGAATTGAGAGACCTAAGAAGCCATGCAAACCTGAGCAGGCCCTTGCCCTCCCTGAGCCTTATCTAATATATAAAGAGTTGACCCAGATTATCTGCAAGCTCCAGTCTTTTCATTCATTCACTCATTCATTCATTCATTCAACAAAATATTGGTTGACTTCCTAATATATACCAGGCATTGTTTCAAGCACAGGGAATAGAGCCATGAAGTTCAGTTTCTAGGAGGTGAAACAAAAAGAAAAACACGTAAGTAATACAACATCACTTATAGAAAACCCTATGGATAAAAACCCAGCTAGTAAGGCGTGATAGAGGAGGGGGTAACATTTGATCAGAGATGTTAATAAAGTGAGGGAGGAAGTCCTGGGAATACCTGGGGAAAGAGCATTCCAAGCTGGGTATACCCAGAGAACAGCAAGGCCTGTATGCTTGGAGAAGAGGGGCAGAGGGAGATTGAGGAGAGTTGGAGAGGGAGGCAGGAGTCAGGCTGTGTGGGTCTTCTGTGCCATGGCATGAGTTTTGGATCTTATTCTAAGCTTGGAAGCCATGGGAGGGATTCGTGCAGAGGAGTGGTATGCTTTGACCTACTATTTAAAATGTTCATAGTAGCATTATTCACAATAGCTAAAAAAGTGGAAACAACCCAAATGTCCATCAACAGATGAGTGGATAAACAAAATGTGGCATATCCAAACAATGGGATATTATTCAGCCTTAAAAAGGAATGGAGTTCTGATACATGCCACAATGTAGATGAATCATGAAAACATTATGCTAAGTAAAAAAGGCCAGTCTCAAAAGACCACACATTGTATGACTCCACTTATTTGAAAGGTCCAAAATAGGCAAATCTACAGAGATGGAAAGTAGAATAGTGACTGCTTAGGGCTGGGAGGGTAGGAGGAATGGAAATTGATAGCTAATAAGCATAGAGTTTATCTGGTGTGTCATCTCTATCTCTACCATCTCTATTTATCTCTCTATCTCTATCTCTACCTCCCCCGACCAGTTTTCACTCTCCCCAACAACTTTCATATACTATAATTTCAGGCATTGGAGACTGACTTCTTTTCTCAATTCTAATCCCAAACTCACAGGGAAGCATCCTGAATGGCCCAGCTGGGGTCTAGAATCTATTTCTGGACCAATTATCTAAGGCCAAAGGTGGGGTCTCGTGTAGTAACAATGAGAGCTGTCTTGGTGCTCTGGTGATTACAACACTGGATTGGCCATGGGGGTGGGCTTTACTCAGAAGAAAAGGGGGAATTTTCCAGTAATGAATATTTGTTGAATGAATGATCCTTAAGATCCCTTTAAATTCTGACAATCTAACATCTGAACTCCAGGAAAAGTATTTATGGTTGAAAATGCCTAATGGAGTGAATTTTCATGACAACAGTAGGCTTGGCCAGGGCTGGCATAATTCTTGAGCTGCAAATCCCAGCACGGCAGCATTTTGGGTTCGGCAGGGCCTGGCAGAGGAGCTGGATTTGGGGACCGAGTGGACCCCTCTACACCCCTTCTCACCAGGCCCTCATCCCGAGGCTTGGCCTCCCGACTCCATTCTCAGAGAAGACAGTGACATCGCTGGACACATCATGAACCTACAGATGACTTCCTTTTGCCAACTCAGCTGAAATGCAGTTCTCCAGATCACACAGAGATGGTCCTGGCTCTCATCAGCACAGTTCTCAATCGAGCCACAGATGGCAAATGGATCCATGCTCATCCCACCCCTCACTTCCTGGCCCAGCTGCTTCCACATTCCTTGACATGCTGGCACTTGGAGCCAGGCCTCGCTAAGCACAGCAGGGTTGGCAAGGCGGAAGGAAAGCTGGCAAGGAGGGAAGTAGGGACTATTTATTTTATGCCAGCCCCAGCAGCCTGGAAGGTACTGTGAAGAGTGGGCAGCGAGACTATAGCAGATGAGAGAGCTTTATCAGGTAAGGGGCAGCAGGTAGGGGGCACAGGAAAATTACAGCCCCACTTGCCAAGTTGCAGGGACACCTGCATCTAATTTAGAGTAAGGAACATACCATGGAAAAGGGCTGGCACCTTCTCCTTATGCAGACTCTCAGTGAAGCTGGTCTAATTCATCTCCCAACCTCTTTCCAACTTTCTCATTTCTCTCCACCCCCACTGCCACCTCCCTGCTCTAAACCACCATCACTTCTTGCTCAGAGCTGCAATTGCCTCCCCAATGCAATGCAAAGGGCTATAACACAGAGAGGCAGAGATAGGGACATGGAACCCCTCAGGAAGAGGAAGTAGTGGGGGGGACAGCGGTAAAGGAAAGCTTCCTGGAGGAAGCGATACCTGAGCTGAGTCTTGACAAGTGAGAGTAAAGGGCAGGGGACAGAGAGGACAGCATGACTTGAGTCTGGAGAGATGGGTAGGGCCAGATCACAAAAGGCCCTGAGCACCCGAGTAAGAAGTTGGGCATTTCTTGAAGACAATGAAGAACTGTGCCTCAGATTTGGCACCTAAAATGGGGGAATAAATCTTATCCACCTCATAGGGTTGTTGTGAAATTAAATAAACTGTGAAGTGGTTGGCGTAATGGTCAGTTCATATTAAGTGCTCAGTAAGTGCTCAGTCATTATAATTTTCATTGAAAGGTTTTAGGAAGACAAATAACATGATGGTACTAATTACTGTTAATATGAGAACTACTATTAATTAAATATGCATATATCCCAGATATGGTGCTAAGCACTTCACGTACATCACTATTTTTCTTGAAAACATATTAAGTTGCTTCATTTATTTGTTTGGTTACACAGTTACTTCCTATCTCTCTCACCAGAACAAAAGCTCCATGAGGGAAGAGACCTATCTTGTTTGCTGCTATATCCCCAGTGCCTAAAATTGGGCCTGACACATGAAAAAGGAGCTCAATATATAGTTGTTAGATGCATAAGCAATGACAATTGTTTATAACAATCCAGAGGAGTAAATATAATTAGCTGGATTTTACAAATGAGGAAACTGAAGCTTAAATCATTCAGGCCAGTGTGGACAAATGATGCAAGATGGGAAAGGCTGAAGGCTAGGAGACCAGTTAGGAGAATGTTGAAGACAAACAGTGAAGAAAATTAGGATGTAGAGAAGTTGCTGGATTGATTAAATATGATCAGATATTAAGAAGGTAGGTGGCGTGGGGAGGGGTGAATGGATGGATGCATAGATGGATGGATGGATGGATGGGTGGGTGGATGGATGGACGGGTGGATGGATGGATGGATAGGTATATGGTTGGGTGAATGGGATGAATAGGTATATAAATGGGTGTATGGCGGGACCCGACGGCCGTTGGCTGGCGACCACGAGGGACGCGGAGCGCGGCCGACGGGGGCGCGGCGGGGCCAGGTTGGGCAGTAGCCCACTGCGCGGAGGCGCGCGCCGGTGCCGGTGGCGGGGCGAGGGGAGGGGCCTAGTCCGGGGCGGGGCTGGGGAGGAAGGGAGGGGGCGAGGCAGGTAGAGGAAGGGGACAGACAGGAGGCGGGTGCGTGGGCCTGTCCGCCCGGGCTCCACTCCCGCCCGCCCGTGGCGAGTCGTCGGCGTGGTGGCCGCGGGGTCCCCGGCCGCTCTCCTGGGAGGGCGGCTGCCCCGGGCTTCTGTGGCCTTGCGGGTCAGGGGTCAAGGATGCCCTGTGGGGTCTGGTCCCCGCCCAGGCCCCGCGCCCTGCCTGACAGGCTCCCGCGGTCCTGCCCACCGTGGTTCACGCACTCACGCTACCCCCGGCCGTGGGCCAGGCCTGGGCAGGTTCTGGAAAGGCAGCGGGGTGCAAACACCAGGGACGCCCTTTGGGGATAGCATATAGGGGCGGAAGACCCCAAGTAGAGGGGAGTGAATGCGTGCCTGCTGCGGGGGACGCAGCCGGCTTGCCAAGGGGCTCTGACCCAGTGTGTGTGGAGGGGGGGGTGTTGAAGACGGTGTTCCCAAGCCCCTGACAACTGCTGGGAACTGAAGGAGAGGTGGGCAGGGAGAGAGGGAGGGAAGAGGAAACCAAGAGAGTGGCATCTCCCCCAAATATCCGACCATAAACGAGCACTGGGCTCAGAGCACCTGCGGTAGGGTCCTGTTTAGATGAAATTCTGGAACAGGCAGAAGCCATCTAAGATGATGGGAACCAGAACAGCCAGGGCAGGGCGGGGGTGTGACCGGGAAGGGCACAGAACTCTGGGGTGATGAAAAAGCCGGGGGTCCTCATGGAGATGGGTTCCAGGCCTTTATACATTTGTCAGAACACATCGAAATCACTTACAATGGGTGCACCTTACTGTTAATCCCTCCTCAGGATAAAAGCTGGCCAAACCCAAGCAAAACCAAAGCCATGGAGCTCCAGGAGAGAGTCCAATCCGCAGGCTGGGGCTTCTGACGTCGCGGGCGGACTTTGCCCTGCTTTCCAGGACACAGGCAGACAGGTCATTTACTGGGGACGAGGGAAGGGCACTGAGGAGGGGTGACCAGAACCTCTGGGGGGAGGTTGTGTAGGCAGAGCCATGGTCCCATCAAATGTGGGAGCTGCAACCCCCAAGTGCCACTCACAGAGGTCCTTTGGGAGGGGGGCTTGGTATGTGGGTGAGAAAGCAGAGAGTTGGGGTGCTGGGGACAGCCCCCTGAATGAGGTGGGAGTGCAGAGGCAGTGGGAGGACAGGGACGTGGAGAGAGTGAGGGGCTGGGTGAGCAGTGGCTGCGGCAGGCCCCGAGGACTGCTGTGAGCTGGCCCCAGATCCCCCACCCTGGGGTGTGGCGCTGGATAAGCCCAGTGGGGAGAGGGGTTGGAAATGAGGGAAACCATCACAGATGATTCCGAAGTCCCTGTGGAAGGCAGGCAGGAGCTGCCCTCCTCATCTCACCTCCAGGCTGCGGGGAATCTGTGATCCCTTACAGAAGACTGCTTGCTTGTCTCTGAATCCCTTTTGTCCCCTTCTCCTTCCTCAGAAAAAACTCCTGGTTTCTGACAGGGCCCAGGGCTACCCTGTGCCCTGCCTCCCTTGCAGCCAGGTGTGGCCAGGTGCCCAAGTTCTGCCAATAAGATGGAAACAATTTTAGGGGTGTGTTCTTAAAGGGAGGGGCAAACTCTTCCTTGGTCCTTCGTTTCCCTACCGGCTGAAACATATGAGGGATAGAGCTTCAGCAACCATAATGTACCATGAGGCAGAACAGCCCCCCAGCTCCACCCCCATGCCGAGCAACGCTGAGGGGCAACAAAGCACAAATGAGCCTGGATCCCACTCTCTGTGGGGCCCTGATCAGTCCTCTTGGGACCCATCTGTTTTAGCACTGCTTTCCTCCCTGCTTGCTGTCTCCAGAACATGCCACATCCACAATCCCCACTGTCAAGTCCTGCCCACACTGAGAGCCTCCCTTCTCCAACTGCAACCCCTGTGGCCTCGAGACTCCATGCCCCGACATCCAGCCTGGCCCTCCCAACCACCAGGACCTTGCCCTCTGGAGCCAGCTGCTGGCAGTCCCCAGCCTCATGCACATCCCATCTGCAGCTGGATGGAAAGCCAAACCTCGAGGACGGGGCTGGGCCTCCTCCCTCATGCCTCCCACAGCCCAGGGCTGAGCACACAGCTGGCCCCATTCTCGCTGGGGCAGGGAGCCTCTGCAGCACAGGGGGCTGTGTCAAGGGTCACAAGGGAGGGTGGGCCCCTGGAGGGGGCTAGTGCCATAGGGGCCCCACAGCCAGTGAGAGCCGAGCTCCATCCCCAGCCCAGTGCTCCACCATGACACACATACAATCACACCCACACACACTTACACTTGTACAGTCACTCATACAATTAACACACACCCTCAGACACCCATAAGGTTCACACCTATTCTCTGACACATGCACATACATGCATTCCCACTCAACAACTTACACACACTCACACCTTCACACTCACTCTTCTGGCCATGAGGGTCCCAGGGATAGCTCACCTGTGAGCTCGGGAGGCATTTTCTTCCCTTCCCTACCTCAGCACGTCATGCAAATCTCCTAAACTGACCCCAGGGACAGACACTCTCCTTGCTTCCCTCCGAGTTCCTGGGAAATCACACCCCTCTCCCGAATCATCAGAGGTTACTTACGGGAGGAGCGGGCAGGGAGGGGTGTTCTGGATAGCCTGTCTCCCCATTTGGGCCAGTTGGACCCCGGGGAGGGAAAGAAGCAGCCCCTGGATACAGAGGCCAGACGACCTCACAGGCACCTTCAGCCCCAGGATTGCACCCGGAAGCCTTCATGGAGGGGGTGATACACCATGGTGAGGACAAGTTTGGATGAGC
>PVKY010005514.1:0-17251 GCA_004027775.1 Bradypus variegatus
GGGTTCCTCCCGCTGTTTTTTGCTATTCCTATCTCTCTGCTGGGCTGGCTGCTCTCAGATTCTCTGTTGTCTGGTCTCAGTCTATTTATGATTGGAGTTTGGCTCAGCAGAATGCGTTCCCGATAAGAGGGGCCACTGCACTTCTCCGCTTTCACTCCCAGCGCTGGCAACCCCTCCTCCCATGGGACCAAGCCTCGTAGGGAGGGGCGCGGGTCCCCTGGCCACAAAAACTTACAGACTTCGCCGATCTCAGCGGTTCCACGTGCTCATGAGTGATGTATGAAGTATGCCCCAAGTCAAATTGCTCTGCGGTGTCCAGTCCACGCAGTTCCTGGCTTTCTACCTAGTTTCCTGGAGGAGTAACTAAAACATATAGCTCACCAGTCCACCATCTTGCCCCTCCCCTAATATACCTCTTAATTTCTGTAAAATAGCAAATCCTTTCTATTTACTCACATAAATTTGCTACCAAAAGAGTTAAGAAATAACGGTTATGGGTGACTCTTATTTGCAGGCTGTTTTTCCAATCTAAACCATTCAAAACGCACTGAAGAACTAGGGTATGCTGAAAATTAGTGAAAGAAAGAAAGGCAAGTAAAGAAAACCTTCTTAAGAACCAAAATAGACAGCATAAAGTCCATGCACTAAAACCATGTGGGAAGGAGGGAATGAAGGAAAGGAGGAGGGAGGGAAGAACCAGGTACTTTATTGAAAGGCAAATCCTGCAGGACCTCAATTGTACTTTCTTCTAGACAGAATCCCAATAGACTTGGATTATGGGCTTGCTACCTTGAAATATGACACATAATAATATGGAAAGTGACAACATCTCAAGCCCAGTCACCAATCAACTTATCAACCAGCCAGCCAGCAGTTGGGGGCCGCTTGGAATAGGCTCTGAGAATACCTCTTGGTCACAGCTCAAAGCAATTACTTATGTTCTTAGAGGTTCCTGAATCATCAGCAACCGGCCATATTGTGTTAGTGGATGCTAGTTGAAGAAATACAGGATACCTTTTAGGAAGCATTTCATTCAAAATGGTTGGAATAAAAAGAAAAAATATTTTTGCATGTACAGCAATAACCATCACACCCAAATCTCCTTGTTCAGCACAGCTGGCTGGCCTTGAGATACACCTGGGTTTTCTGTGTTTCACTCACCTCTGACTGTGCTTTCGCTTCCTGAATGACAGTTAGGACGGTCGATTTTGATCCCACTGATGATAAAACGGACTGTAATCTTTGCTGGTTCCCCGTGGAGATTAGAAGTTGATCCAAACTAAATAATGCAAATGTATTTGAAGAACATTAAAAAAAGTGAAAAACCAATTTCTCCATTTGTAAGGATGCGTTTTAAAGGATCTCCTCTGTACTATATTGCAGATATTTTCTGATTTTCATGCCCTCTTTTGGTTATAACTCCCACTCCAAACTACTTGAAGAATCCTGAATTGCTGAACAGGAATTTTATTCACTGCCAGTGGCAATGGGAATTGCTATGGATTCGTGGATTCCTCCAAGATGTTAGGGGGCCAGTGAAAAAGTTTAACAGAACATTTCAGACATATTTAAAAATATTCAACATATAGGCTCATGTGAAATATTTGAAAATATGTCAGAAATTTCCTGTGTTTAACTCTAGTTAATTCCAGCGTGAATTCACCTTGGGGACAGCCTTCCTTTCCCCCCATCTCCCTCTTGTTGCTTTGGCTTTGAGAGCCATGTCCAGTCTAGTCTCTACTCAGAGCAATATCTGGCAAACACTTTTCCCCTGCAGGTACTTTAGTTTTCCAGTAAGGATGTTAAAAACAAAGGGGTGGTTAAAGGTAATGTGATATTCTGGAATGATTACTGGAATAAAAGATGGACACTAGTGGATTTTTTCAGTGAAATCTGAATAAAGTCTACAGATTAGTTAATAGTATTGTTCGAATGATAATTTCTTCGTTTTGACAAATGGGTTGTGGTTATGTAAGATGCGAATATGTGGGGAGGCTGGAAGAGGGGATGAGAACTCTGCTTACTATTCCCAACTTTTCTGTAAATCTAAAATTATTCTAAAAAAAAAAAAACTTGTTTAAAAAGGGAGGGGGAACATATACACGTATCAGGAAGACTAAAATCCTAAACGCAGACAGCGCTGGCACTGGAACAGATGTGGAGCTGCCGCAATCCTCGCCCAGTGCTGGCAGGACTCGAAAGTGGTGCGGCCACCTTGGGAGACAGTCAGGCAGTTTCTCACAAAGCTAATCATGGGCTTTCTGCAAGATCCAACAACTACACTGTTAGGCATTTACCCAGAGGAGTTGAAAACTTACATCCTCCCAAAAACCCGTGCATGAATATTTACAGCAGCTTAATTCATATCCCCGGAAACTGGAAGCAACAAAGATGCCCTTCACTAGGCGGAAGGGTACACGACTGTGGTACATCTGTACAATGGGTTATTATTCCACAATAAAAAGAAATCAGCTATCCAGCCACCAAAAGACAGAGGAACCTTAAATGTGTGCTGCCAAGTGCAAGAAGCCAGTCTGAAAAGGCCACATACTGTGTGATTCCAACTAAAGGCAAAACTATAGATTATGGACATTCATAAGATCGTGGTTACCAGGGGTTCAGGGAAAGTGGAGAGGGATGCAGAAGTGGAACATGGGGCATGTTTAGGGCAGTGAAACTATTCTGTATTATGCTGTAATGGTGGGTACACGACATTACACATTTGTCAAACCCCATAGAACTGTTCAACAGAGAGTGAGCCTTAATATAAATTACAGACTTAGTTACTAATAATATACCTCCATGGATTTATCCATTGTAACAAATGTCCCACCCTAATGCAAGATGTTAATAATGGAAACTATGTATTACATGTGTGGGGATATATGGGAACTCTCCATATCCTCTGTGTAATTTTTCTGTAAACCTACAACTGCACTAAAAATAGTTTATTATATAAAGAAAAATTGAAAATTGAAAAAGGTGGGGTGGGGAGCAGATACTTACTTAACCGACCAGCTTTTTCCTGAGGGCAGATCCTGGGTTGTCTCACCCACATCATTGACTGAACTAGGCTCCCCAGGCTCACTGGCTTCAGGGCTGCTTGCTCCTGGACAGGCCATGTTCCCGCCCTTGGCAAGACACGAAAGGGCAGCGGATCCATTGAGACCTGAAAGGCCTCCAGCAGGGGAGCCGGGCACCCTCCTGGGGACGATCTCCAGCTCGGTTTTGAAGAGCATGGCAGTCGGCTCTGCTGCGTAGTCCTCGCTGCAGAGCTTATCGAGGTCTGGCATGCTCAAGGCTCTTAGTTCCTGCAGCTTCGAGCGGGATAAGGGTGAGGGCTGGGCGTGGCGCACCGAGGACTTGTTCCTCTTGATGGGGGATGCTGGGGTCACCGTGGGCATGGGGATTCCTGAAGGACTACCTGATTTCTTTTGGTCCACATCAGGACCCTTGCTACCGGTCTCCACCGGCTCCTGTTGGGCGACAGTCAGTGCTGTGCTGGAAGGGGACTTGGTCATCTGGGGACCAAGGGTGCCAGCTTCGTTTTGGCTTTCGCTGCAGGAGCTCAGGCTTCGCCTCAAGGACCTTGCCGCGTCACCGGGGTGGCCGAGACTCCCCAAGGGAATGCTGCCTGACGAGCGTCTCCCGATGGGGGGCTTGGCACTGACTGACAGAGAAGGAAAAGCACTGGACCTGGCTGCAGGCCTGTCAGAGTTGGCCAGATTCTCAAAGGACTTGATCCTCTGCTTCACTGAGAAAAATGAGGTAGATTCATGGGGCCAGTTCTGCTCATAGTAGTAATGTCTTCTGGCGACTTTGGTTTTCTCTCTGGCTGGGCAGCTTGTGTCCTGCACTGAAAGGGCAACTCCTTCATCGGTTGCTGGGAGGTTCCGCAATGTCTCCAGCAGGGGCTTCACACTATATACGCCCTGCCCGTTAACCAGGCCAGGAATGCTGCCTCTGGCTGCCTTTGTCTCCAGGAGGCCATCGCCGGGCCCGGGGAGCTGGCTGTCCTGAAGAGATGGGCTGTGGCGGGAGGGACCCTCCCGTCCAAAATGGCTGGAAAACTGGGCTGGCATGGAGTAGGTCCTGGTCGCCGGCCTGGGCACGAAGTACGGATGGTCCCCCGCCGGGACGTCCGCGGGAATGGCATCCTTGGGCATCCCTTGGGATTCTGACACTGGGCTTGCTTTTCCCTCTGAGGACTCGGGCTTTTTAGCAGGCAATTGAGGGGAGGAGGAGGAGGCCAGTTTCACCACACTGAGAGATGGCTGCATTTCCCAGTCGGCCTGGGAGGCTCGAGGGGTGAGTGAGGATGGATAATCAGGGGACGATTCTACGGGCTGGTGGCAGAGTCTGGTTTCGCCCTTCTCCTGACAGTTGCGTTGGGCCATGAGTGCTCCCTGCCTGTCACTTTCGGCTGGCTTGTCACTGCACGCATTCTCCCGCATTCTCTCAGAAGCAATTTCAACTATTGTCAGCTGGTTTGTTCTTTCTAGGGGATTGCCAGCAGTTATTTTGCTTCCTTCGTCGCCCGTCACCCTGGTTTGGGCTGCTTCTGCTGCTGCATCCGTTTGGCTGGACGTGTGGAGCTCACTCTGCCTGGGAGGTTGAATCTCACACCCGTTCCCTGCTATGGACAGGCTGCCCTCTGGTGCTGCAATCCCCCCTGACCCCGAGGCAGCAGGGGGAGCTTTGCTCTCTGGTCCACACCTAGGAGGTCTGGGGGTGGCTGGGCAACTTCTGTCGGGTTCTGACGGGACAGCCGTGTGGAGCCTACTACACGCACCCTGCTCAGAGAGAGTCTTGGTCAGGGAGGTCAGGGGCAACGCGACTGTTTGGAAGCCTGTGTCGGAGGCTGGGGGCTTCAGTGACCCAGGGGCAGCAGGCGATGGCTTGCTCTCTGGCACACACGTGGGAGCCTTGGGGGTGACCGTGGCATTTCTTTCCTCGAGGACAGCCATGTGGAACCGATGTGAGGCTACCTTAGAAAGCATTTTGTGAGAGTTCTGGGGTGAAATAAAGGGTTTCCTGGTGTCCGTCCCACCAGCCTTAGCAGTAACGGCAGCAGGAGCCTCGGAATTGGCTTTGCTTTTACATTTGATGCTAAGTCTCTTCAGTTTAGGACCAGATTTGGGCTTCTGACAGTTGCTTAAAAGCGTTTCTACTGAACTTTTTTTAGGTGGGTCTTTATTTTCCAGATTTGTTTTCAGCTGTGGAGGGCTATTTGGCACAGCCACTCCCTTTTTGTGGCTTGAGTTCAACATCTGAATTTTGGTGTCAGGACTTCTGGTTGGCAACGTGGACTGTTCCTTTTCAGTTTTGCTCTGCAAAGGCCCACCTGGGTTATTTTTATTTATTTCTTTAAACCAGGCCATGATGGGCCTCCTGGAGATCATTTTTGGCTTCTGTAGCAAGTCATCCAGATCTTTATTTTCGGAGATGTGTAGGTTTGCCAAAACAGATTCTCCATTCTTAGGGGCATCCACACTTAAGGAAGACTGATTTTCAGTTGCATTTATCTTTGTTTCTTGTTTAGCATTTGAGGTTTCATCATCGAGCAAGTCATGTTCTGAACCGTTCACCATGTTGGGAGAGCAGAGAGTGACTGGGGGGTGGTGAAAATGTCTGGCGATGCCAGAAGGCTGACCGTTTTCCACAGCTGAGCCTTTGCTGGCAACTTCTGTAGTTTCTTCTCCACACAAGGGCTGGTGGCCTGGGGAAATACGGTTCAGATGCTCCTGAGAGCTTCTATCAAGGAGTGAAAAGGGCTGGGAAGGGTTAGGGATTGAGGGGTGTGAGGCTCCCGGCTTGAAGGAGGCGCTCTCCTGGGGATTTCCTGCCGAGTCACTCGGGGCACACGGCTTGAATGGCAGAACTTTGGCTAAAGCGGAGTGGGGCGCAGGCTGGGCGGGTGGCTGAGCTGTGGTTGAGGGATAACCGTTCGTGGTGCAAATTTCAATTTGCTCCTCCTCCGACTCCGTGGTATCCTCCTTGTGAGGTGACCCCCGAGAATGAGGTGGTGACCAGCTGTCCCTGGCGGAGGCACGTGGGGGTTCCATGGATGACTCGGGGTCGGAAGATGAGTCCTCGGCGTCTCCATACATGGACGAGAGAGACGGGTCGGTACTGTCGCCTGGGCCTGACAGGGACGTGCTGTCCTCGTGAAAATTGCTAAAATTTCTGGAATAGTTGCTCAGAAAGTTCTTGTTCACAGTGAAATATTTATCGGGATTAATAGAATCCAACACTGAAGGCTGGGAGGCCCACTGTGGGGAAGGGGAGGGTGCGGCCCTTCTTGGGGAGGGGGCCCGTTCCCCTGTGTCCGGCTGGGCGCTGCAGGGGCCTTCTTGACCCACGTGGTTCCCTTTCTGCGATGACTGGAAGCTGGCTTCGGAAGCACCCAGCTCCTTGATGAACCTGTCGATGTCAGTCGCAGGGCTCTCCCCACTCTGCCCCGGACAGTGGTGCGCCAAGACGTCGCCACCTGCCTCCTGGGTCTTTTCGGTGGGTGGCAGGGAGGGGCCAGCCTGCGGGGCCCTCTCAGACCCGGAATCTGTTCCCCCGAGCAGAGCGGACTCCCTGGAGTTTCCAGGCTCATGGATTTCTGTTGTTTCCAAAGCCTTGCTGGGGTTACCTTGAACTGCTTGCCTCCTCTCCTGGGATGGGGCGGGGTCTCGTGACAGGGTGGCACTAGCTTGGGGAGCACCCTCTGTGTTGGGGTCCGCTCCCCTGAAGGGAGCTGCCTTCCTGGTGCTGTCAGGGGAGCTGGCTTCTGGGGCTGCTCGAATCTTGCACAAGTCAGCAGGAGCCGCTGCCTTCTTCCCGGGGGACACACTGCGGTCAGGCACGAGTCGAACATGAGACGTGCCCTTGGGTTCTGAATTGGTGACCGTGGGTGACACTGGCTTGCTGGGGTCCACAGGCAGACTGAGGCCCCCTGCATCTACCGAGGTCCTGCTGGGGTCAGAATGGACGGCCCCCTTCCTCCCCGGGGAAGCCATGGGGTCCACTGAGCTGTCCAGCCCTGGGTTGAGAACATAAACAAAAGTTGGGGTGGGAGGGGAGATAAAGGAGAAAAAAATATAAGAAAATATAAGACTTCTCAATTAAAAAAAAAGGAAAATTATAAGCAATCTCATTTTATTTTTCTTTTTCAGAAAGGCATTCTGTAGCCTAAATGCAGGCCTTTTTATCTTTCTGTTTCCATGTCTCTAAAATTACAGAGCACCCACATCTAACAAATACCACCCTGCTGCAAGTGCTCAAAATAACTCAGACTAGCTGGCGGAGTGAACGCTTGTTTCTGCAGTTTCTTTCTCCCTTTTGGTTATTTTTGAGGATGGGGGACACCAGAACTCCTTAGCTTGGGTTTGTTCACACCATGCACTCTCTTATGGCAGGAGCCCCGGGGTGCAGGCTGCTGTTCTTTCTATTTGACTCCTCGGCCTTCCCTTTGATTCTGCAGAGATCTGCCATCTTCCTCAGACCGGGCACCTGGCCGATCATGGGTGGGTCTGGCTCTCACAGTCGGTTTCGCCTCGTGCTGTGGGTTGGGAGGGATACAGTGACATGTAAGGCAACCCAAGCATGGGTCCTCAAGGAACGTGTAGGAGACGGGCTAACTTAGGAAAACACACAAATGCTTCACATGGAACATGAACCTATACTGACTAGTTCTGTGCTGACAGCGTTCAGGGAGTGGCAGGATTACCTAGGCCAGATTGTTGTGGGAGCTGTGATGGATGGGGTGGGGGTGCAGGGACTTGAGAAGGAGGGTACAGGGTGAGTTTGGCCAGAGAGTGACGGGAAGGATGGTGAGAAAGAAACAGAATGGACGCAGAGAAGCAAGAAAGAGCAGGAAATCTCAGAGGTGGCAGGGAAAGAGGATGCGTGCCAGGGGTCAGTGGGAAATAAAGTCATCATGAGATGCGTTCTGAGGGCCTCTCTGTCCTCCAGGGGCCCCCGTGAGGCCCCAAAAAGTCATCAGCTCATCTGCCCACCTCTGGCAGATAGCATCGTGGAACAGGGGAAAATGCTAGCATTAAATAAACACACGATTCGCTCTCTTCTTAAGAGGGTTCTGAGTTGAATAGTGTCCCCTCAAAATCCATGTCCACATGGCCCCTCAGAATGTCACCTTATTTGGAGATAGGGTCTTTGCTAAGGTAATTAAGATAAGGCCAAACTGGATTAGGGTGGGCCCTAAATCCCACATGACGGGTGTCCTTGTGAGAAGAGGGAAATTTGGACACAGTGGGCAGACGGTCATGTGGGGACGGAGGAGATTGGGGTGATGGTGCCACAAGCCAAGGATCACCTGCGGCTACCAGAAGCCAGAGAAGGCCAGGAAGATCCCCTGCTAGAGACTTCGGAGGGAACACAGCCCTCTGAACACCTTGATTGCACACTTCTGCCCTCTGGCACTGTGGAAGAATAAACTTCTGTTGTTTTAAGCCACCCAGTTTGTGGTAATTTGTTATGTCAGCTCTAGGAAGCTGACAGAGGAGTCAAGAGTCTCAGGTTGGAGAAAAAAAATATCTGTCACAAGGTAAGCTCTTGGTTTGAGAAGTGTGTCTATCCCAAATGTTATATTCACTCTGTATTCCCCCAACAAAATCATCTTAATTGCACAGACCTTTTCCTTCCTAAAGTCCCTATGTTAATAATCAAGAAATAATTATTAGGACTTAGCCCTGTGCTAAGAGTTTTCTAACCATCAAGGGTTTAGCAGTGTGCTACACACGTTTCATGCATTATTTTTCCTAATGACATCATGAGGTCCTGTGACCACGTGCACTGGAGCAGTGAGGAACTGAGGCACAGGGTGGATAAGCAGTGAGTCCAAGATTTACCTAGACCCTGACCACCTCACCTGTGTAGAGAGCACTTGGCCATAACTGGGTTGGGGTTATCAATCCCGTGTGTTCTTGCCCCTAGTTCCCTGATGAAAGTACTAAGACTGCTCAGCCTTTCTTGAACTCCCTTTGGTATGACTTTCCTGCTTCTGCTGGCTCCAATATGGGGAAGGAGTGCTATCCTAGAAGGCCAGGCTGCTATGACAAATACCACACAATGGTTGGCTTAAACAGTGGAGTTCAATGGCACACAGTTTTAGAAGTTCAAAATCCAGTTACCAGCCAGGCTTGCTTTCTCCCCTAAGACCAGTGTTCTGGAGCTGGCTGCCCGCATTGCTTGGGCTTCCTTGGCTTGTATTGTGCCTCTTGTCACATGGCGACAGGCTCCTTTCTGGTTTCTGTGACTTCCAGATTCTCTTTATAAGGCCTCCCATAATCCAGATTAAGGCTAAACCTGATTCAGTTTCCCCCAATTTAACTAAAAATAACATCCTCCAAAGGTTCTGTTTATAATTTGTTCACATTCACAGGGACATGGATTAAGAACATCTGTTTGTTAGGGTACATAATTCAACTGATCACAAACAGCAATTAGGCAAGAGGAAGCGATTTAAAGGCTGTTTTTCACAAAGTTGTTTAAGTGGGTAACAGTCCAAATGCCCAGCAATGGGAAGAATGTTGACTCAAGTTAGGACACATCTGTGTGGTGGAATGCCCGGCAGCCTGTACAAATGATGTCATTCATGCAGGGGGCCTCTGGACGATATCCATGCAGCTCCCTAACTAGAGTGGGTGACAGATGTGCTGCCATGGTTGTGGTTAGTGCGTAGGGGGCCTGCAGGGCCGGGCAGCTGGAGCCCCAGTCTAGTCTGGCAGGCTTACGAGCAGTCTCGTTTACTCCAGAAGGCTGCTCAAATATTATTTTTCACGGATGCATGATGTAAAAAAGGTTGGTAGGCACTGGTGACCACCGTAGAGTCTTTTTTTTCTTTTTTTAAAGAAAAAAGAAAAAAAGCAGCTTAGGAATATGATTGATCTATTTATTTTATACATACTCATTTACAAACACAAGAGTGAAAGGGGATATACTGATAATTTTAACAGAGGTTTCCTCTGGGGTTTAGTTATTTTTATTTAACTTTTCCCCTCAATTGTTGTTGCCTAAGTTTCTATAATAAACACACATTTTATTATTTATTTATAATGAAGTTACTTTTAAAATAGTGGCAAAGGAGAGGTCTATACTATCTCCTTTGCTTCAGGGCACTTGTCAGAACAGCCTTTGAAATTTCTTCCAACCATCACCACCCCCTTTTCCTGGTTTCTAAGAACCAACCATTAAAAGAGAATCAATGATTGCTGGGAAGCTGAGTCGACTATAAAAATCAGACTTTGCAACCAACACATCTCAGCTGGCTGTTCATCTCCATGTAAAACATTAAGCTGATCATTCCTCATTTCTAAAAAGTTTCTTAGGAAAATCAAATATGTGTGTGCATGTTTTCTTAAATACATATTACATATAGTAGACAGTTCTTATAAATATGTATTTTCTTAGGAAAATAATATATACATACACACACACATGTAACTTGCGGAATGCGTATTATACACTAGGCAGAGTTCCAAGTGCCGTCCATGAATTAACTCTCTGATTCCTCTAAATAACCTGACGAGGTGGGCAACCTAGGAAGTGAGTGATTTGCCCAGGCACTTGCCAAGCAGTCCGTGAATGGTACTCATTTGCCATTATGAAAACATAAAAAAAGGAAGATTTTCCAAAAAAGATAAGGTATTCCTTCTTTTGTCAATTATGCATTTTTGGATCTTTTTGTTAAAAAGGATGTTTTGAAGAACATCCCTTCTGCACATTGGAAAGCAGCTATGTTATTTGCAACAAAATTAGAAGGAAGAAGGGCTACTACAGGTCACAAATGATCACAGCTAACTTTTTAACTGGGAAGGAGAGAGATAAATCTACTAAAAGGAAACAGAAGCTTTGGAAAATATCAGTGATTGGGATGTGTAATGTTGGGTCAAAACACTCAGCTACATCTCACAAACCCTAGAGGGCACTACTGTGTCACTGCAAGTCAATAATCAATCCTCACGGTGAGGACCTTGCACATTAAAGAATTAAATTACAGCCAATGCATTATGTTTAAATATGTTAATTCTATGTTAATTAAATATATCACATATATTAGTCTACATTAAATATAATCATTTCCTGGCACTAGTATTTATTGGTTGCTCACTAGATGCCAAGAACACATAGTTGCTCCTTCTCAAGGCTCGTAACCTGTGGAGAAGTCCAGAGAGGGAGAGAAAAGCACAGGCACCACAGCAGGCCTGGGCGGACACAGTAACAGAGGGACACAGAGAACACAGGAGGGGCAGTTCTGCAGGTGCTGGGGTGGGGTGGGGGGGCTAAATGTCCATCTACACTGCACACAAGAGAATGTTGTATGTGTACACACAGTCAAGGTCCAAACTCACAAGGCCCAAACTCCTATTCAGAAAGACTTGCCTACCTAGAATAACGGTTCCTCAAAGTGGTGAGAAAGCAAAGAATTTTCTGCACTAGGCACAAATTAGGAAGATGTTAGCTTCAGGAGGAAAAAAAACATACAACCCCCCAGATGCTTCCCCAAATTCCAACTGATTATGGGTTCCAAGAAAACTTCCAGTGAACCACCATGTCAAATGTACACTTTTAAAACGTGTTAAGATGCTGGTTTCCAATAAAACATTATTTTGAAAGATGACATCCTGGGCTGCCTCCATGTAACTTCGTTCCCTCAAATGAAAGTCCTTTAAGTTACTCTGCAATGAAGTGAAATTGCTAACAGAATTTGCCTAAGATTTGTTCAGTGGGTGAATCTCAATCGTAAAGACTTAGAAGAGAAACTGTAGAAACATTTTAACAAGCCATCAGGGACCAAAGAGGTCACAGAACAGACTTTAGGGGCTTGTCTTTTTTTAATGTGGGTAGGCATCAAGGAATGGGGCAGTATTCTGGCACTCCAAAATTTTCATTTACAGGACAGTTCTCACAAGCGAGGCTACCTCACTTCTTTCTATTACCAGAGATTTGATAAACTGAGTCAGGCAGCTGCTCAGGGACAAGTTGCTGCCGTGGATGGAACTCCCTGACTGCTGCAAAGGTTAAGACCTGGGAGCCATGATGGTGACAAGTCATTAAGAAAAGTCCCCCACCTCAAAAAATACTGCACGTTTAGAATCCAAATTTTCAACATAGTTCTTCACTAACAAGGAAGCTAATTCACTCAATTCAGCTGATTTTTTTTTTAAATCAACTTTAAAATATTTTTTTGGAAAATTACAAGATGATGAGTCATCAGATAAATCTTGAGATAGTTTCTGCCTCTACGGTGTTTAATTTTTCAATACTAATTTTTTTTCCCTCTCTGACAGGTCTGATTGTCATTTCTCAAGTGTGTTCATTTGATCTCATGTAAGCAGTTAGCACTGAGATTCCAAAGGGCAGGAAATCCTTCCTTTCATCATTTGTCTCATTCACTCTAGTACTTGTCAGAAAATAGGCAAACAGTATTGGCCAACTGAAAATGGATGTACACAACATGGAATTAAAACTATGAGTTTAGGCATAACAATCTAGTAAAGCTGTTAAATGCAGGAAGCTTTTTTTTTCTTTAAATAAACTTAATTTTGAAATAAATTCAAACTTGCAGGAAAGTTGCAAAAATAATACAGAACCCATATAGTGAACTGCAACAGGCCTACCCCCAGATACCCAGATCCACCAGCTTTTAACATTTTACCATTTCTTTCTTTCTTTCTATCTGTCTGTCTGTCCATCCATCTACTTTCTAAACATTTCAGAATAGGTTGTGTACATCATGATCCCTGAACACTTACTGCTTCCATGTATATTTCCCAAGAACCAGGAAATTTACTTATGCAACCACCTGTAAGTACAGTTAGCAAGTTGGGGAAATATAACATTGATATAAAGCTTGTAGGTAGCTTTTAAATATTAATTTGTGTAAGAATGTTTTTTTTCCTAAAAGCTCTCTGCATGTAACCCTTTTATTAGGATAACTTCCACACTTCTATCTTTAGGCTTAAAGAACAAAATCATCTTACCAGTCACACTTTGCTGCCCCCGCACTGCTGCAGCTTCTGGCAGGTTCTCTGTGGGGTGGTCAGCCTCCCCATGGAACAGAGCCCCGGCTGGCTCAGCGTCCGTCGGGACGTGCCCACCCCCACCGGTCACCTTTCCTGGAGGTTCCTAGCACAAAGACAACCGCAAGTCACTTTAAAGAGCTTTCATATGACAACATAATACACAGAGGAGAGCTGGTTTTGAAAAATTCAAAGATCTGTGGACCTGGAGCCAGATGATCCAGACTCTGGATTCGAGGTCCATTAGAAATTTCCACAATTGCTAAGCCTCAGTTTTTGTAACTTTAAAGTGAGGGTGACAGACTTGCCCTAGCTCAGAGTTTTAGAAGATGATTAAATGGGAGGACTGTTATAAAAACAGTACCGCACACAAGAGCCTAAATAAATGTAAGGCCTAATTATTCTATTGTTTAGAAATACCCAAGACTATAAAAATCAACTCCTTCGTTTGGTAGTGAGTGAGACAACTAAACTGGAGAAATGAAATCAACATTTAATATTTCAAAATTTCAATTTTAGTCAAGTGACAATTACTTTTTCTTCCTTTCTTCTAATATCCACCATAAATATTTTTTAAAAGTTGATAAAATGTTAAATCAGATTTATTTGAAATTTACCCTCTGCATTAATGAGTTATCAAGTGGCCCAAGGGCAGTAGAAGAAAGAGCTGAATGGGATACAGTATCTTCTAGCTACTCTTGTCAGACATCATTTAGGAAAACCTCAGTTACCAACTGAGGGAAAACCTACCTAGGGTTTACCTTTGTTAATTTTCTGTTTACTAATAAGGCATAAAGGTAATATAAAAACAGTAGAAGACAACCCATTTACCAAAAACAAAGGGCTTTTTTTTTTCTCTTATTTTTTTAGCTTCCAATATTTGGCAATACGTGCTTTATGGCAACACATTCTAGTTTTTTTTTTTTTTTCTCATTCATAAATGCAATCAAGTTCTGGAACTAAAAGTTTTGTATGAAAGAATAAATATCTTCTTTAAAAAAGTTTTAAATGTTCAAAAGTTCTTATTGGGAAATACTTATTCACAACTGTAAAAGCCCTTCTTTGAATGAATGTAAATCACGATGAATAAAAATCCTGATTTGACTTTATATCTTTATCCAAAACTTAGTGATGATACTTTCTAAAGAAAGGAATTTACCCATTGGCTGAATACTAAATTTTGAAACATACATAGTGCAGGTAATAACATGATTTTTGAGGAAGAGAAAAGAAGATATGTGTTTCTACATTTTTTAATAAGGTTTAAAAACACCAAACCCTTCTGCTTAGTAAAGTATAGTTCTTATGACTAAATATGCTGGGTCTATTTACAGGTATGTTTATATAATCCACTTGAACATATATCTTTATAAATATGGCCTTATAAGTCATTCTAATTCTTTGTTCATACAGAGAGAAATTATTCATGTGGGGAGATCATAAACAATGTTAATTTCTCTTACTTGCTTCTTGCTAAAGTGGAGATAAATTGAAAATTTTTTAAATGGGGCAATTTGTTAATTCTGGGACACTCCAACATATTTGTAAACAATTAGTAGCATAAATAACATTAACTTGCATTTAAGGTGGTGCATTATGAGTTTCAAAGTGAATGTATACCCATCATTTCATGTGATAGCCACGAGTAGCTATAATTATATATAATCATAGTAGAAAATGTGAAAAAATAAAGATCACTCATAACCTATGTGTCAGAGATAATTGCTGTTAATGTATACTTGACAATAACCACAAGTCTGGGAGATAATTGGGGCAGATAATACCTTCCATATTCTAGAGCCCAGAGAACTGGGGCTCAGAAAGGTTCTGTAACTTGCCCAAAGTTGCTAACCAACTAGACAATGGAGGAGCCAGTCCCTGTCCCAGGGTTTTACTTCACCGACATCAAACACGTTTCCATCATCAGCCTCTACACAGGTAAGAGATGGATCAGACCTTTTGGCCGAATGATCTTATGAGTCAACACCAGGGCATTTCTCCCCTAACAACCTGCTGATATATTAACAGGCTCCCAACAGTCAGTCAAGGTATTTAAATGAATGACACAGTTGAAAGATAATTTTCCAACCTTATCCTTTGTTTCAAGTACATTACCCTGTGCTTTATACACATTCTATAGAAATTCACACGATCTTCAGTTAGAGGCAAAGTAACTCAAGAAAAAGTCAATTACCCTCTCCACTGTTCCACCTGGCCGAAAACCAGGGATGGTCATCTTTAAGGAAGTTGCCTGGATTTTCCAGTCCTGACCACATGACTCATTGACTCCATCCCTCAGGTTTACCATCTCTGCGCCGCTGGGCCTGACCTCAGCCTCGGACCTCGTGCAGTGTGGACTGACCCTGGCCACTGGTTTGTGCCTGGGCCCCAGGTTTTCATTCTTCCTCTGGGGGGAACTGAGACACTCTGTGCTTATCAGATTCTTGGTGCGTGCACTGGCTTTGTATTCCAATTTGGGTGAAATTCTTGGTGTTGATGGTTCTTTCTTCCCGGAGGAGCCAGGGCCACCCTTGGGGGCCTCTGTAGAGTGCAGCAGGTTGGCTATGTGGGAAGGAATGTCCACCAGGTCCCCTGGGACACTCTCCAATGAGTCCAGTGAGTTGCCAAGGAGAGGCACTGAGGTGGCCTTGCTGACCAGTGTTTTCTGGTGTGGTTCCTCTTGGTTGTTGGCATCTGGGACCTTGGGAGAGGTTGTTAAGACATGCTTCGAGTCGTCCTCTGTCTGAGTCCCACTGGGACCTGAGAGGACCCCAGGAAGTGAAATGCAGTCCCCTTCTCCATCGAACTCTTCCTCATCACTGGCATTGGCGTCGTAGCAGCCCACCCGTCTCTGACGGAGGAGAGGGTTTCGGAGGGCCTGGGGGCTTCCGGGGAGGCTGGTCTGTCTGGTCACCGCCACCTGCTTGTGGAAAAGCCCAGAGGCCCGCTGGCTTCCGAGAGCCACAAGGCTCTTGGCCCTGGCTTTTCCTCGTTCCTTGTGAGCTGGTGGAGAATGGGGTGAGGGTAGGGAAAGAAAAGTCAAATCAAATTGAGTTCCCCATCTGGCCTTGGTTTATAATCTAATATAATCTAATCTCCATTGTTATATACAAGCAATTCCATGTTCACAAATGCCAGGCACAACCTCTGGCCGTGGGACCCCGGCTTAAAGGAGTGGACTTGAGATCCCCTGGGGTGGATGTCCACCTCCCTCTCCCCTCTTCCTCCTGGCCTCCCTTGGGTGTTAATCCACACACTATTCATTTAGATTCAAAGTAACCATGAGAAAGTCAGTTACCTTCTCCATCTGTCCAACTGTCCGAAAACCAGGGATGGTCAATGTTAAGGAAGTAGCCTGGATTTTTAACCTCAATCTCTGGATTGCTCATCTGAAGTAAACCTGTGCTGCCTAGAGACGGAAGCCTGATTCTTCCACTCTGGGATGTCTAACGCACTGCTGGGGGTCCCCCTAAATGCTGCAACCAAGCTTCTCCTTCCAAGGCGCACCTGGGACCCTCGGCAAGCCCCCACACCAGGCCTTCTCAGCCCCTCTTTGTCCCTCGTCTGCAAAAAGGGGCAATGGGTTAACTGGCATGTCATTACCTAGACGTCAGTTAAGCCTGAGCTGACCCACTTCTCAAAAATAATCTATATAAACTCCAACCAGGCAAGGGAATAAAAACACAGGCTGCTCTGTGCTCTCTATCTTGCCAACTGTAGTGAAAAATGACACGTGCTTCCACTTCGAAATGTTTCTACCAGAGAACAGAGGAAGCTCATCGACTCTGCTCCAGATGAGAGCCAGTGTGGTCACCCTCCATCTCGCCTAATACACAGGATTTTTATGGTTCAGACATTAGAAATAAAAAAGAAAATCACACCAGTGGAAGCCTGAGAAATCAGCAGGTTCCCAAGAGATTATTGCCTCTATTATCTTGAACAGATAGTCAAAGAGATTAAAAAATCATTTGGATAACATCTGTCTGTTAGACTTCTGAATCTTTCACTTACAGCCTTCTAGAAAGAATTGCATTAGGGCCTAGGGAGGGAAAGGACCTGAAATTTAGCAGGGATTCCCCTAAATCATGAGGTCACCAGTTAGTCTTGATGCTGTAAAATTCAAGCTGAAGATTGGTAAATTCCATGATGGGGCTCCGCTGAGCTTCCTGTAACACCTGCTTACAGAAGGCACGCCGTGCCCATTTACTGCAGAAGTCAGT
>PVKY010005515.1:0-17296 GCA_004027775.1 Bradypus variegatus
TTATATTCACATACCATACATTTATCCACAGTGTACAATCAGTTGTTCATAGTATCATCATAAAGCTGTACATTTATCACCACAATCAGCACCTGAACATATTGGTTACTACAAGAAAAATTGCATTCTGTGCTCCTATCACACAGTATTATGCTATTTATTTCTGGATCTATACAATCAATCCTAAACATTCTGTAGTTTTTCAGCATCAAATGGCTGGTCCCAACCCTCTTTCTATCTCCTGGTCGCCTATAACAGTCTTTTAACAAGTCTCTTTCCAACCCTCAGCTTCTCCATTTCCTCAGGGCATCCTGTATATACTCTAACCTTGCCTCTCAAACTTTGGCCTGCATCAGAATCATCTAGAAGGCTTGTCAAAACACAGGTCCCCCTCCCTGCCCCAGAGATGCAGATTTCGTAGGTGTGGGGTAGGGCCCAACAGGTGCACATCTGACAAGTTCCTGGGTGATGCTGATGGGCCCATCCACGGCCCACACTTTGGCCACCATTGCTCTATCTGATTGACTTCTACAGAGCGCAGCTCTGCCCATGGCCATCCCCTGTTCTGGATTCTCCAATGGTTCCCTAGTACTGACAAGATAAATTCCAAAGCTATTCATTCTGGAGTTCACGTGGCTTCCTGGAGAAGAGGCATACTTAAGACTTGGTAGATGTGGACCAGTCAGGAAGGAGGGAGAAGAGCCCAATGAGGGGACCAGCCAAGCCCTGAGACCACTATCAGAGGAACGCGCACTAGGAAGGGCACAGCAGATGGCCAGCTCACAGTGGGGGCCCTTGGGTGTGCCCATGCCTGGCTGTGTCCCTTCCTCCAGGTCTCTGCCTTACTGAATCCTGGTCCTTGCCTGCCTGTGTGTCCAAAGCATCTCTGTGTGTTTCCCTGCTCCTGTCTGTGTACACGTCTTATCTGTCTGCCCATTGCCACGTGTTGGTTTGTCTTTCCCTGTCCTCACCTATGTCCTTGTTCCTAGATCCCAGTTTGAGTTCCAGTCTCTATGAATGTCTAGATTTTAGTCACTTGGCAGAAACTTCCAGAAGGCCAGCACTTATGGTCCACACCTGCTCATGAAAAGTTGGAACTCCCTGACCTCCCCAGATGATCCCTGAGCAGACTCAGGTGTGGGCAGGGACTCGGGGACCAAGTGCCCATGAGCTGAGCACCCCATCCCTCTGGATCAGTATGAGTATCTAACTCGGCTTGCTCCCTCTTCCCTTATTTACATTTGCAGGTGGCAGGACTGCTCCAGAGCCAAAGAGCCGCCTAGAATCAGGGAGCTGGGGGTGGATGGAGGTGGTCAGGCTGGGGCAGAGCTGCCTGGGATCTCCTCATCAACCAAGTTGTTGGTAGGACACAAGTGCTGCCCCCTGCCCACCTTGTCTGCCCTACCAGGCTTCAGTTCCACTCAAGGGTCCCCAAAACGCTCACCCTTGCTGGTGAGTCCCCCAGACCACAGAGAACCTCAATTTGGGAGGGAAGGGGACAGCACTGCAGGGAGATTTGAAGGTCAGAGTTCACACATCCATAGGGGTGGGTGATGGTAGACAATCCCAAGCTGAGAGCAGAGAAAAAGTCTAAGCAAGAAAGACTGGGGGCTTCTAACGGGAGGTGTCTAAGAGGCCATGAACCTGTGAGTCCAGAACTTGGGGGAGAAATAGGCTGGAGATTAAAATGTGGGTTCGTTGGTGGGGGTTGCTGCAGTCTGGACAAGGGCCACCGACTCACCCTGGGGCAAAATACCCATGTTTTAGGGAGTGAGAGGAGCCTACGCACCCCTGGGCCCCACCCCTAGCACCCTGAACCCACCTCCTTGCCTTTGTCTGCCCCACCCCCACCACACAGAATCTCTTTCTGCCTTTCTCCTCCAGGCACACATGTTATTTTCCAATTTAAGACCCAGCTCCAGGGCCTCCTCCTCCCAGCAGCCCTCCCTGCCTCCCTCGGCAGAAAAGCTCCTCCATTGGGGCATGGAGCTGCATGAGCTGCACCTGCAACGTTTCCTGCCACTTTGACCTCTTAAGCTGCTCCATACAGTTTGCAGCCTGGGAGCTCCAGCTCCATCCAAATCTACAAGGTTTTTGGGGGGGAAAGAAGCCCTTTCTCTCTCTGGCTCTTCCCAGGTCCTTCCCAGCTCAGGGTGGAGGGGGCACGGGCCAAATCTCCCTCCCGGAAGGTGATTGGGTCCGAGTGAATCTCCCAAGGACACCAGGCTCTGCCCTGATCTACATCCCAGGCCCCCAGCCCCAGCCTCTGCCCAGCTCTGAGACTCTATGCGCCCCACTGTTCCCCCCACGGGGAGCATCTTGGAGCAACAAAGTATCCAGAGAGGTAAGAACAGCTCCGTGGCGGGCAGATGAGCCAGAAGCGGCCAACGGTGGGCAGACGCCAGGGCAACCAGGCATCTTCGGGCTGGCCACCAGGGGAGCTGACCCTTCGCCACCCGGGGGCTCAGGCCAACCCTCGCCCCCTCCCCACAGAGTCCTGGGGCTTCTGATCGGGACAGAGCACCCTGGACATCCGAGGGTCAGAGTCCCCCAGTCCCCGCCACCCCCAGGCCTCAGGCCCGGCCCCCGCGTCTCCCCGGCAGCCAATCCTTCTGGTTCGCATTTGCGGCCCTTTTCCGGAGCGCCACCCGCCGCCCGCTGCCTCCCCTCGCCTGCCAAGATTCCTGGGCCTCCGCGGCTTCCCCGCGCGGCGGCGGCGGCAGGAGGGGCCGGGCTGGCAGGGAGGGGGCCCGGCGGGAGCGCGGCCAGGCCACTGCTCCCGGGCCGGCCAAGCAAACACGGGGCCGCGCCAAGGAGCCGGGGCAAAATAGTTCACAAATGAGAAAAAGCTGCTTCCGAGTTGGGCCGGGGTTTTAAAGCCCAGGCCGCAGGGAGCTGAGGTCACCTGCGAAAGGGGGCTGTGCACGGGGCCGCCCAGGGTCGGGGAGGGGCTCCCAGTGCAGCGGGAGGGAAGGAGGGTAACGAGCCGCAAGCAAGGGCCTCAGCCAGCCTGGGATGTCGGGGAACCCTATCCCCAAACCCAGCTTACCTTTCAGGTTGGAGGGGCCTCAGAAGGTCCCGGCAGAGACAGGGCCTGAGGATAAAGGAGAGAAACAGTAAGGAAGATGCCAGCAGCCTGGGGGAGCCTCCTGCTTCAACCTGCAGCCCCCAGGACCCCCAGCTGGAACACTGGCCCAGCCCCAGTCTCCATCCCTCAGGGGCGAGGATGTGTGCCCCCCACTGGGCCACCTCCATTCATTCCTCCCCCACGCTCAGTGCCCTCTGTGTGACTGGCCCTGGGTTGGTGGAATGCCTCCCGGCCTAGGGCCAGTCTGAGGAAACCCCCTCTGGGTGCTGGGATCCGTCCTGGAGAAGTCCCTATTGTACCTCAGGAACTGGGCTGGGCTGGCCCTACTATGGACCACGGTCCCTGCTGGGGAAGTTCCCGAGCTGGGCTTTGGGACACAGAAATGGCTGAATCCCTGCTCTGTCCTACCCTGAACAGGCTTGGGGCCTCAGACAGGTAGCCAGACAAGTGGATAAGATCTCTGGGCTATGAGAGTATAGAGCAGGGAGCCTGGCCTCCACCTTGAGTTTCCCTGGAAGGCTTCATGGAGGAATGGACATTGGAACTTGATGATTAGTAGTCGGGAAGGCAGCCCAGGTAAGAAGAGGAATTTCAGGCTGTAGGAAGCAGCTTGGCAGATAAGGGAAAGGCCAGAAGTGCCTCCGGGTTGGAGGGCTCCAGCAGGAGCTGACAAGGCTGGGACAACATAGCGAGGAACCTTGAATGCTGTGCCTGGCTCTCTGGAAGGCAGTGGGGAGCCATGGAAGGTTACTGACAGGGGATGTGATACCAGAGGTCCCCATTTCTGCCTCAAGCAAGTAGTGTGGGGTTATGTCTCAAGTCCTAGTCCAGGTCACACAGCTGTACACGGAGGAGCGGGGACTGTAGTCCAGGCCCAGAAGTGACTCCGAGAGGACAGGGAGGGGACGCCCAGCCAGCCCACCTGGCAGGGAGGCCTGCCGGCTGCGTCACTCTCTCCTCCAGCTGCTTGCTTGCCTCTGCCCACTCCCATGGAAACTCTGACATCCTGGCCCTGCCTCTCACTGCAGAAGCAGCCAGATACTGAAGGCAGCAGCTCCTAGGCCTTCTCCCCGGCTCAGCTGGGCCCTGCCTCCATCCCTGTGGCTCTGAGCACCATGACCCGGGGCGCTGGGTCATGAGGCCACTGTCCAAGGCCCCAGCCTGGCTAACGGAGCCTGGGCGGGGGGCAGTCCTCACAGCCCAGCTCAACCCCAGATTCCCTGGCCCCAGCTCCTCCCCTCCACCCTGAGGCTTAGGGAAGGGAAGTGACTTATGTTGGATCTGGGCTTTGAAGGATGAACATGGATTGGACAGGGTGGGAGGGGCAATCAGCCCAAGTGGAGGGAACAGCTTGTGCCAGGAAGTGGATGCGTGAAAGCCCTCAACCTACAGGGGATGGTGATAATTAAAACAAAGCAAAGCAATACACAGAATGAACTGAAAATAGCTAACACTTCTTGTGTGCGCCTATGCACCAGGCACTATTCTGGGCTCTCTGCATGGGTTATTTCATGTGCTCAAATGACCAGTTCAACAACGCAGTGACAGCTTCCCTTTTCACGTACGGGAGAACCAAGTGTCAGAGAGGTTAAGAAACTGGCCCCAGGTCACACAGCTCATGAGGGATAGAACCTGAATTTGAAATGAGGCTGTTGGCTCCAGAGCCTGGGCTCTTAACCTATCCACTATACACAAGATTTAAAGCTAGAGGAGCTGGCTGGGGTCAGACTGAGAAATGCCTTAAATACCAAGGATCAGGTACAACATGGACAAAGCTTGAAGACCTCATGTTGAGTGAAATACAGTATATACTCAAAAGAACTGACAGCAGGGACTCAGATATCTGTACACCAATGCTCATAGCAGCATTATTCACAACCAAAAGGTAGAAGCAACCCAAGTGTCCATAAACGGATGAATGGATCAACAAAATGTGGTTTTATTTTGGAATATCATTCAGCTGTAAAAGGGAATGAAATTCTGATGCACGTTACAACCTAGATGAACCTTGAAAACATTATGCTAAATGAAATAAGGCAGACACAAAAGGACAACTATTATGATTTCATGTATATGAAATGACTAGAGTATGCAAATGCATAGAGGCAGAAAGAAGATTACAGGGTTCTGGGATGGGAGTGGGGTTGGGGAATGGGGAGTTACTGCTTAATGGGTACAGAGTTTCTGTTTGGTGTGATACAAGTTTTGGTAGTAGATGGTGGTGATGGTAGCACAACATTGTGAATGTAATTAACGCCACTAAATTGTATACTTGAAAGTGGTTAAAATGGTAAATGTTATGTTGTATATATATTACCATAATAAATAAATAAATGAATGAATATAACCAAACACCAGAGACCCCAGGCCCAACCTAAAGCTGACTCCCCACCCTCTCCACCCATCCCAACCTTTAATAATAATCTCTAAATCCAAAATACATGTGATATACCAGACATAGCACTCAACACACTCCAGGGATTATTTTACCAAACCCCCTATGACCCTCCAAGGCGGGAATTGATGTTCCGTTTTACTGAGGAGGGGAATCGAGGCCCAAAGAGGTGACATCCATTGTCCAAGTCCACAGGGCTAGGAAGCAAAGGGGGTGGGCTTTGAACCCAGGTCAGCCCAACCCCAAGACTGACCAAGCCCTTCCTGGAGACCTCAGCAATGGGCCCCGCTCCCCTCCTCTCCCTGTCCCCGACCTGCACTGCCTCCGCCCAGAGGACAACGGGCACAGGCAAGACGGGGAGCAGAGTGAGCAGCTTTCTGTTAAGGCCTCAGGAGCCCACTCCAGCTGACCAAGGCCTCAAGGTGGGGGAACCAAGGTGGGGCCTGAGCCGACTTCAATGGGACTCTGTTCTTCACCTCCACCCCCAGCCATTTTCCCTAATCCCTTCCCCGAGCCCCCACCCTGGTGACATCTCCCCCTTGCACAGAGCCTGCTGCCAGCTAAATCCCAGGCCAGATGTGGGTGGGACAGTCTGCCCTCCTCCTGCCCCCCTCCCTTCCTGCAGGGCTCCCAAGGAGGCTGGCTGGCTTCCCCATTCCAGCTTTCTAAACAGAGGTGCTGATGGCCATGAGGTGAACAAACGGCTCCTCCCAGAGCTGGGGCTCATGGAGAAGGAGCCCCTATTTTCTAGCATGGGAAGGCCCTGGGCTGGGAGCCCTGCTTTAAAACTCAGGTAGGGTTGACAGTGCATGTGTCTGTGCCCCAGCCCTTCCTCCTACTTGCACATGACCTCACCTGCTTGTGCCTTGGCTTCTTCATCAATAAATGGAAATAATTCCTAATCCGTAGGGTGTTGGTGAGGATAAAATGAGTTAATTTCATGTGATGGATTTAGAACAGCCCTTGGCATACAGGAACACTCAAGACATAGTTGCTATTATTTTTATAATTATCATCTCCATGATATGTCCCAACAGTGAGGTCAGTATTATAAACCCTGTTTTACAGCTGAAGGAAGGGAGGTGCAGAGAGAAGTCGCTTGCCGAAGTTCAGCCAGTGCTGGCTGCTCCCAGAGCCTACCCAGGGGAGGACTGAGCTGATGAGGCTCGAGGCTCCCGGCTCTCCTGAGTGAGGCACAGTGTGCAAGTGTGTGTGTGTATGGGGGTCCTCCACCCCCCTCGGCCCCATCTGCCTGACCCCCACTGGCTCCCGGCTCCCTCCCAGTCCCTGCTGCTGCTGCAGGAGGGGACTCTGCATTCCTGGCTAAGCAGCCGGATTTGCTGTGCTCCGGGAACTATGAAAAGAATGTTTGCCACGAGCTGAGCCGCGGTCGCCCGTCAGAGGGAGCGTGGCCTGGAGGGCCACGCAGAGCCACTTGGCGGCCAGCAGCCGCCACAGTGGGAGGGAAGGAGGCTAGACAGAAGGGAGAACTTCCGGGCAGTGAGGGCTGCGGATGCTGGATGGGGACGGAGACCAAGGACTTAGCCTCCCGAGATCTTTCAGGCAGGAGAAAGGACCCCTTCCTTCAGCCCACAATCCACATTTCCCCTGCCAGCAGCCTGTAGGGAAAGCCAGGCCAGCACTGCTGACCTATCTGATGGGTGGGGTGATGGGCACTCACAGGACTCCCCTGAGTCACAAAGCAGCCAGGGGCAGAATGGAGACCAGAGACCTGGACCTTCGGCTGGGGCCCCTCTCCTCCCTGAGGCTGCCCTCCCTGGCAGAGCCCACCTGGGACCACAGGGGGTTCTTAGATACTAGAAGATACCATGCCAGCCCTCACTGTTCTGGGCTCTCTCTGGGACTGACTGTCTCAAGCCTGCTATTCCCCATTGTCCCTCTCCCCAAAATGAAACACACCTCGTGCTGTGAAAATGTCTGGCACATTGTGGGCGCTCAATAATTACGTTTTCATTTCTTTTCCCTACCAAACCGAGACCAAAAGCCTGGGAGAGAGAAGTACCCCAGGAGGTCACTGGGAAGAACACGAGCTGTGCATTTGCACAGGCCTGGGAGTGAATCCCACTTGGCACTCCGTGGTGGTGACACCTGGGCAGGTTACTGACCTCTCTGAGCCCCCACTTCCCTCTCTGTTAAAGGGGCTACAATCCCCGCCTTGCAGCACTGTTACAAGGTTCAATGAGTCATGCAAACATAGGACCTGATGCAAGGGAGGTGCCCAAGAAGCCTTATTGTCACCCTTCCTCCAAGGAGACAGAAAGAGGGATTGAAATCAGATGACTTTGGGTGCTGAGGTTCCCTCCACCCCGGGTCCCTGGTGGATCCTGCCAGCAAGGGCAGCCGCTGGTAGAAAGAGGGCTCTGAGCCCGGAATCCTGGTCTCAGTTCTGCCCCTGGCTGCTGTGTGACTCAGGCAGGTTCCCCTCTGGGTCTCCATAACCCCATCCATAAGATCGGCCAGCTGTACCAGCTGGGGTGCCATACCCACTCATGGACCCCCTTTCTGCCCTCCAAGAGCCAGGAATTCCAACCTATTCATTCCAGCCCCTATCAAATATCCCCCCAGTTCAAAAATGTCCAAGAATCTGAGGGGAAGCAGGGCCAGCAGCCCCAGTCTCCTCCCAGTATCCAACCACAGTGGCAGAAGGAGCCCTGCATCAGGAATTGGGGTTAGAGCTGTAGGTGCTACAGCCCCATCACGTGTATGACCTGGGGCTACTTCTCACTTCTCTGCAGGCAGAAACACCCCAGATGGGGAAACTGAGTCAGGTTGCTGGGACATCCCTTTCCCAGGGTCTGCCTGGCTTCCAAGCCCAGTGCTTCCCCTCACTGCACCTGCTGCCTCCACTTGAGGTCAGAGGTCCACACCCACCCATCTCAGAAAGGCCCATGGAACAGAAGCGGGTCTGGAACTCCCTTTCTGGGAGCATGACTCCCATGGCTGATGTCTGGGCACACGTGTGCACGTGGGGCCTCACACAACCCCAGGCTTCTGTACATGAGAAGTAAGCCTCCCCACAGGCCTTCCAGACACAATCCCTAACTCATGGTCATGCTCAAGCCCCAGCTCCCAGCCATCTCGGTGTATTAGCCCCCAAGATCCAAACCTACATCTCCCCTTCACCTGCCTCCTCTAGGGACAGGCCATGGCCACCCAAGGCAGAGTCCTCAGACCCACCCACTCCTCACCCCTACAGCCAATCAGCAACTGAGGCCAGCCCAGTACCACCCCCCCACTCCGTCCATGCCTTCCTCTCATCCCCATGGCAACCACCCCACTTCAGCCTCCATCATCTTCCTCCTCGGACTCTGCCCAGCCTCCTCACTGGTCTCCCTGCCTCCAGGATCCCCCCTCCATCCTTGTCCCCCAGAGCTACCAGAATGATTCCCAAATTGCACTGCTCCCCAGCTCACCTGGGGGATAGCATTCTGAGGCAGTGGACAAAGCCCCAGGTAATCTGGCCTCAAAGTTTTGAGTCCCTCCTGCCCCCTCCTGTCCCCCATTGTGTGATCCAACAGGGCTCTAGTACTCACGGTCCCCTGAGGGAACTGTGCACCTCCATACCCCCACTCCTTCGCCAGCACTGCTCCCTCTGGCTGGGGAGCCCTTGCATTCACCCTTTCCACCACCTGCACCTGTCAAAGTTCTCCTTGAAAGCCCTTGCAGAAGCAGAATCCGCTGCTCCAGGCTGCCTCCTCTGATTGCCCCCCCCACTCTGTCTTGCATGGCCCCTCCCCTCAGTGTGCCTCGATGGGCACGTGAGACCACAGCTGGGCCCCATATGCAAGGCTGCTATGCCTCTCTGATTGTTCCACCCCAACTCTGTGAAGGCCTCGGGTTCCAGATAGGACCAACTCATCTGAAGCCCCAGTTCCCTGCAAGGAGAGCCCCATGCCTGCCTGTGGGGGCTTGGGGTGGCTGGGGGCCCAGCAACCTTTTGTCTGACTCAAGCCCAGAGGGGTGGGAGGGCTCAGGCTGGCAGCCCTGTTTGGTATCTTTCCCCTCCCTCTTGCTAGCAGACACATTTGCTTCCATTTCTTCTTTCCCTTTTCTCTGAGCCAAAGAGCGGAAACGCTTATTTTCACTGTGGTGGGCAGAGTGAAACAGGAGAGGCAGACCCTGGTGAGTGTGCCTCAGTGTGAGCATGTGTGTGTGTGTGTGAGCTGTCCTGAGTGTGTCTGGCCGGGACACACTCTTACTCCATATGTCTGTAGGAGTCTGGGGTGTGCCTCTCGGTCACTTTCAGCCTTTGTGGTGGTGCACGTTGCAGTAGAGCAGTACGTTCGCACGTGTCTAATGAATGTTTGCGTCGGTGTAGGATTGCACATGACTGTCAGTAGGAGCGAGCGCAGCTGCGTGTGACCAGGTGAGTGTGTCTGTGGGCTTATCCTCATTATTGTTTTGGGGTGACTGTGTGTCTGAGTGTCTGTCGATGTCCACCAGCCCAGGGGGAGGCCAGTGGGGGCATCTATGCCCTGACTGAGCTTGCCCTGATGGAGGCCACCGACTCCCCATGGTGCCTCTACCAGACCCACCCCCCACCCCCCATCCCCCTCCCCTGCTCCCCTCTTGGCCTCTAGAATAGGTTCCCTGAGGGCGCCCCATCCGCTCGGAACAGTGAGGGTCAGTTCCATCTTAGCTCAGTCCCCTCTCTTAGCTCAGCCTAACCCTCCAGTCATCCCAGCCGCTCAGCTCCCAGGCCTTTCCAACACCCACTGAGGCTCCTGGGCGACTGCTGAGAGGAGGGGACGGACCCAAGCCACCAAACAAGGGCACAGAAGATCAGAGAGGAGGATGGACTTCTGGGTGCCAGGGGGCCCGGAGAGAAGTCAGTGGCATTTGCGTGATAGGAAGCCAGCAGGTTCTCACACACTGACTGTCCCACACTAACCATGTTATACTGGAGGACACTCATTATCTGTACCTCAAACCCCACCGACACCTCCCCCCAAAAGGCTCACACACAGGTACACACACACTCAAGAAGCAAACTCAGACATTCCCAGTTCTTCTGGCTGAACAGCGTCTCTACAGGGGGCTCCTGGGGCCTGTGTGTCTCCAGCCCAGGACGGAGACATCAGGGAGACTGCTCTGGGGCCCTGTGACCCCAGCTCCTCTCTGCCAGGTGAGAGCCCCTTCACCCCCTGGAAATCTCTCTCTGGAGCTGAGGGAAGGTGCTGAACTTGGGGTAAGGAAGTGCCAGGGCACCTGGAATAGGAGCAACTTGGGTGCAGAGCCAGAAAATGGGGGGAACTGGAAGGTCCAGCAAACCTAAAATGGCACAGAGATGGGGACTGGGTGGGAGTGGAGGGGGCTTCCCTGCCTGGGGCTCTGATGCCCGCCCCCCACCCTCCTCTCCTTCCGCACCCCTGAAGGAGGCTAGGTTATGCTCATTCTACAGGTGGAAGTGATATGCAGAGGTGAAGTGACATGTCCAGAGTCACCTGGCTGGGGCTCCCACCCAGGGCTGCCTGATGCTGGAGGCCCCACTTCTGGGAAAGGAAGAGAGAAGGGGCTTCATCTGGGAGTCTACCCAGGCAGCTCTGGGGGTGAGTGGGGAGGCAGCGCAGGGACCAGGACAAGCGCCCCCATCCCAAGTCCCCTATCCCGTCCCCACCCCGGAGTCTGAGACGCCGGCCCAGCTGTCTGGTCCAGACGTGGGGGAAGCCTAGCCCGGGTCCTGCCTTCGGAGCCCCCCAAGTCCGAGCCGCAGTGTCAACCTCCCCGCCTTTACCTGCAGGGGCAGACGCTCCCGGCGGTCGAGTGCGGGCCCCGAAGCGGCGCGAGCTCCCGGGGAGAGGGCGACGGCGGCTCCCGCGGGCGGCGTCGGGGTCCGTGCCGGCGGGGCTCCGCGTAGCTCTGCCGGACGCCCCTCGCGGCTGCCGGAACGGGCGGGCGGGCGGCCGGGGGCGGGGGGGGCCAGGCGGCGGGAGGGGCGCGGCGGGGCGGGGCCTCCGCCCTCCTCTTTCCACAGCCACGGCCAAGGCCGGCGCCCCGCCCAGCTCGAGGGCGCCCGCCCGGGCTCCCGGCCGGCGCCCCCCCAGCCCCGGGCCCTCGGACATCTGCCTCTCCCCTCGAGGCCCACTCTGCGACACCCGCCACACACGACCTGGGCATCTCGTTCTCCCATTCACCCTCATCCACGCTGTGCCTGTCTCTGTAAGGAAGGGGCAGCAAAGGTGCTGAGCAGTGAGAGGCTGTGGTCACAGAGGCAGGCAGGGGCCAGGTGCTGCAAGGATCTTGTAGGCCATGCTAAAGCTGGTTAGACTTAGTCTTCATGGAAATGGGGAGCCATGGAAGACTCTGGAGCCAGGCAGTGAAATGGTCAGCTTTGGAAAGAACTCTGCCTGAAGAAGACAGAGACAAGGACATCAGTGAGGAGGCTGCTGGGATAATCATGATGTGATGAAAGGAGGTGGGCAGTGGAAGTGGAGGGAAGGGTCAGGTGTGAGAGGAGTTAAGGAGTTAGCAGAATAGGCAGGGTTTGGAGATAAATGTGGATGTGAGGAGTCCAGGGAGAAGGAGGTATCAAGAACGGTGCCCATGTTTCTGGGTGGGCACTGGACAGGGTGGTCCAGGGGAAGGAGGCCAGTTGGATGCACTGAGTTGGATGTGCCTATGGGACTTCCAGGTGTCTGGAAGGAAACTGAGAGTTCTGGGCTGGAGATTGTACAGATGGTGACAGGTGCTGGGGGTGGTGGTGGTGGTGGTGAGGAATTGGCCCAGGAAACAAGTGCAAGGAGAAGAGGAAGCCCAGACCAGGACATATGGAATGACAGCATTTGAAGTGTGTGCAGAAGAAGAAGGATTGGCAAAGGAGGACTGAGAAGGCCTGGCTGAGGAGAGGGAGGAAAACCAAGAGAGCAGAGAAGTATCTCAGAAGGCCCAGGCAGAGTGTTTCTAGAAGGCCAGGGAGGCCCACACAGTTGGCTGTCACGGAAGAGTATCCTTTGGGACCAGCAATTAGGGGTTGGTGGTTAAGGGGAGAGGGGATGGGATGGGACAGGGGCAGGAGCCAGGCTACAGAGGCTAAAGGAGCAGCCACAGGGGAGGCAGGGGAGGCAAGAGGGGTGCAGGGGGGCAGTTTAGATGAACTGATTCCAATAGAGAGGTGGGTAGGGGTGAAGGCTGTGTGGTTTGGGGTTTGATTTAAGTGGTAAAAAAAGCTGAGTCTTGGGTCCAGAAAAGGATGAGGGAGGGCTGTCTCTGGGTCAGGGCCCACCCCCCTGGCCCCTTCCCCCTACTGCTGCCTGCCCTCTGCGGGCCTCCCACTTTGCTGTCCCCCTGCCAAGGTACACACCAGCCTGCCGCTCCTCGATGGGGCCTCTCGCCCTCGCCCACCTCCAGAGGCTGGGCCCATTCCCTTCCCACCCCCCCAAATTGGCGGGATTGCCAGGGGTCTTTAGGTCTGGCCTCCCGGCCTGAGGCAGCCCAAAGAAACTGGAGGGGAACCAGGCTAGGGCACTGCCTGAGGAAGGGAAGGGAGTCTGGTTGGCAGGTACCAAGAGATGGGGGGTAGTTGGAGAACTGGGGCCCTCCCCCAAAGCTGGTGTGAAAAACAGGCCCTGGATGGGGATCAGATGGAGGTTGAGTATTCAGGGAGGGGGTGGGAGCAAAGCAGCGGAGACTAAAGGTTGAAAGCATGGACTCTGGAATCAGGCTATCTGGGTTCAAATCCAAGTGCCACCATTCACCAGCTACATTAAGCAAGTTAAACTTCTGGAGCCTCAGTTTCCTCATTAAAAAAGTCCTGATAGTCTTGTTGTGAGGCTTAAATGAGTTAATCCAGGTAGAGCATTTAGGTGTGGAGGGTGGGGCTCAGTGGAGAGGGCTAGTGAAGCAAGGGGGGCACACTGTGCTCAGGAGAAGGGGCTTCCCTGGGCTTCACTCACACAGACTCATAAACACAAACTCACTCAAACTCAACCAGTTCTCTACATGGATCCCATCCCTGATTCTCCCAACTCACTCCTTAAACTTTTCTGAGGCCCTTGGGCCTGGTCCTGTCAGGCACACACCATCCCCAGCCCCTGCTTTTCTTCTTCCCTTGCTCCAGGCCCTGCAGGGAGGGCAGGTCCCAACTCCTTCCTTTTCAACCAGTTCCTGAAGGCCAAGTCTGGGCGCTGTCCTGTTGTCCAGTCCTAACCCCAGGTGGGCCCAGCTGCGCATCTCCCAATGGGACATGAGACAGCTGTGCCCTGACCCTGTACCTTCAGCCTTCGTGTCTACCACCTTTTTGCTCAGGAAACCTCAAGGCGGGACATAAGTGTCCTTGGAGACAGAGGTCATGGACTCTCCCAGGACGCTCTTCATCCTACTTGCCAGTGCCATTGATCTGTCTCTGGTGGGTGATACGTGGATACCAGTGGGTCAGCTCTGCATGTGGTCACCTGCTGTGTGGCCATGGGCAAGTTGCTGCCCCTCTCTGGGCTTCGGTTCCCTCAATCACAAGAATCAGAGGGTGGCCAGAGAGGATTCAAGGACTATTCTAGGCCTGAGCAGGGGTATCAAATGAGGTGGATGGTTAAATGGCACCAGACCCACTAGCACCTGCCCGGTGGTTCCGAGTGTGGGCTGGGGAGTCAAGCAGACCTGGGTTTGGATCTCAGTTCGGCCTCTCTGTGACTGTAGGCAAGTGACCTCATTTCTCCAAACCTCAAATTCCTCCTCTATAAAAGGGGAATAATGATAGTCCCTAATGACAGCAGCTAACCCTTCTGAGCACTTAACATGGATTAACTCATTCAGTCCTGACACCTCCTCTTTGAGACTGGTATTACTGACCCTGCTTTGAGGATAGGAAAACTGAAGCATCCAGGGGTTAACTGCCTCACCTATGGTCCCACAGGTAGAAAGTGGGTGAGCTGGGATTTGACCCCAGGTAAGCTGGGCCTCTTAGCGGGAAGGTTAAAAAAGAGTGCCTATGAAGGAGTTAACACAAGCCTGGCACATAATAAGGGCTCAATAATGTTAGTAATCAGTTACTGCCATTACCATTTTTCTCCCATTCCTTCTAAATCTGTATCCTGATCTGCCAATGAAAAAACTCTCTGAGCTCCAACCACCCCAAGGTTGGAGCATGGGGAGGGCCTGGATAGAACCCTCCTCTTGCAACCCCTTCCCTGTGCCTGACAAGCTGAGAGGAGGGATGTTTGCAAGATGTGTGGCCCAGGATGCTAGTATGGGGGGGGGGTAAATTCCAAATCACCAGGGCCTTGGCGATCCCATCCCTGCCCCATGTCAGCTAGGAGGCTGGCTCCGGCTTCTGTAACTCCTGGGAAGTCTTGCCCTGTCTAGCTCTCCTTCCTTCTTGTCAGTTGCCAGAGGCCTCTCCCACAGGGTTAGGAAAAAGAGACCCCTCTTGCAGCCTAAGGACACCCCTCCATTCAACCCATTTCCACCCCAAGAGATCTCTCAGCCCAATCCTCAAAAATTCCAGTAATGCAGTGGAATTAAAGTTACCTTAAATATTCTAATCTTGTAACAATTTCATTTCAATCAACATCTAAATGTGACCACATGTGCCTAGACCACCGGGAGGCCTGGATAGCGGTGGCACAGGGCGGGGACAGAGGTAAGCTCCTGGGGAGATAGAGGGTGGGGGCTGCACTCACACATGGGCCTTGCTCCCCTGAGGCTTCCTGCGGGAGAGCTCTGCAGGTCCCTCAGTCCTTCCCTCTGCTTTCTCCTGGTCTTCCTACCCTCAGCACTCCTTCCCCTTCTTCACCTTCCCCAGGGCAGCCCTGGAAGCTTGGCAGGCCATGATTGGAGTCTCCTTACACTTCTTCCCGAACAGCTAGGTTGGGAGAAGTTTGGGGGTAAGGGTGCTCCACAGGCAAGGAGAGGCCAGAGCCGGCTTCATGGACCTGCAGGCTATGCAGTCACACTGGGCTCCAAACTCAGATGGACCCCACCCTTGGTGTAATGCTCTGCTGGTTCATCTTTTTTTTTTTATTTTAATTTTAATTTTAATTTTTTTTACATTTTATTTTGAAATAAATTCAAAGTTATAGGAACATTTGCAAAAACAATACAAATCCCCTACACAGAACTCCAGCATTCCCTGACCCCCCTGATACACTGATCCACTAACTTTAACATGTTGCCACACCACTATTTATTTCCCTCCCTTCCTGCCACCCTCTCCCTCCCTCCCTCCCTCTCTCCCTATCTATCATCCATCATCTATTGCTCTGTCTTCTGAACATGTGAAAGCTAGCTGCACACATCCTTGGACAAACACTATAATTCACATATACACTTCCCATGAACAAGAACTTTCTTTTATGCAGTCCCATTAAGCACAGCTAAGAAGTACAAGAGATTCAGCAATGATACAAAGCTTACATTCTATATTTCCTTTTCCTTATGTCTCAACTGTGTCCCTTTGAGCCTCCTGTCCTCCATCCTCAGATCCCATCTGGGGTCATTCTTGGCATTCAATTGTCATCTATTTAGACTGTCTTTTTTTTTTTCTCAATTGTGGAAACAGCCTAAATCTTCCCATTCCAACCCCTCCCTAGCATTCCATTAGTGGGATTAATCACATTTAGAATGTTGTAATGCTATCGCCTTCCCACCATCCATTACTAGACATTTCCCTTCACCTCAAACAGCAACCCAATACTCATTTCTTAACTCCCCATTGCCCCTTCCCCCATTTCTCTTAACCCATACTCTACTTTTCATCTCTATGGTCATATTCTCTGATAATTTCTTTGTGTTTACTGTGGGGCTTAAAATTAAACCCTTAAATCCATAACAATCTTGTTTTTCTTTGATATCAACTTAATTTCAAAAGGACACAAACTGTACCTATACTCCTCCATTTCCCCACCTTTATATAGTTCTTTCAAAAATTACATATTTTACATTGAGTTCAAAACCACTGATTTGTCATTAGAGTCTGTGTATTTTATATCATGTAGGAAGTAAATAGTAGAGTTACAATTCAAAAATTATTGACTTCTATTTGTATTCCATTGTGGTCAGAGATTGTGCTTTGGATATGTTCAATTGTTTTTTGTTTTGTTTTGTTTTAATTTATTGAGGCTTGTTTTACGTCCCAGCTTATGGTCCATTCTGGAGAAAGATCCATGATCACTAGAGAAAAATGAGTGTCCTGGTGATTTGGGATGTAAGGTTCTATATATGTCTGTTTTCTCTATATCTCTTTCTCCTTTCTTTGATTTTCTGTCAGTAGGGCTCTCTTTAGTATCTGAAGTAGGGCAGGTCTTTTATTAGCAAACTCTCTCAGCATTTGTTTGTCTGTGAAAAATTTAAGCTCTCCCTCAAATTTGAAGGAGAGTTTTGCTGGATGAAGTATTCTTGGTTAGAAATTTTTCTCTCTCAGAGTTTTAAATATGTCTTGCCACTGCCTTTTCACCTCCATGGTGGCCACTGAGTAGTCACAACTTAGTCTTATGTTGTTTCCTTTGTATGGGGTGAATTGCTTTTCTCTTGGTGCTTTCAGAACTTGTTCCTTCTCTTCAGTATTTGGGAGTCTGATCAGAATATGTCTTGGAGTGGGTTTATTTGGATTTATTCTATTTGGAGATCGCTGGGCATTTATGCTTTGTGTATTTATATTGTGTAGAAGGTTTGGGAGGTTTTCCCCAACAATTTCTTTGAATACTCTTTCTAGACCTTTACCCTTTTCTTCCCCTTCTGGGACTCCAATGAGTCTTAAATTTGGACATTTTATTTTATCTATCATATCCCTGAGATACTTTTCAATTTTTTTCTCCATTCTTTCTTTTGTTCTTTCATTTTCTGTTCTGTGGACCTCTAGG
>PVKY010005516.1:0-17293 GCA_004027775.1 Bradypus variegatus
AGCTCAGGGCCTCCAAACAGCCTCCCTGCTGCTTTCGGTGGGGCCTGAACCACGTGCCTTCTCCGGCCTCTTTCCTAGCCCCGGAACCTCTCAAGCTGGACCCCGCCACTGCCCACCCCCTCCTCGAGCTCTCCAAGGGCAACACGGTAGTGCAGTGCGGGCTCCTGGCCCAGCGGCGCGCCAGCCAGCCCGAGCGCTTTGACTACAGCACCTGCGTCCTGGCCAGCCAGGGCTTCTCCTGCGGCCGCCACTACTGGGAGGTGGCGGTGGGCAGCAAGAGCGACTGGCGCCTGGGGGTCATCAAGGGCACGGCCAGCCGCAAGGGCAAGCTGAGCAAGTCCCCAGAGCAGGGCGTGTGGCTGATCGGCCTGAAGGAGGGCCGGGTGTACGAGGCCTTCGGCTGCCCACGGGTGCCCCTGCCCGTGGCAGGCCACCCCCACCGCGTTGGTGTCTATTTGCACTATGAGCAGGGGGAGCTCACCTTCTTCGACGCTGACCGCCCCGATGACCTGCGGCCACTCTACACCTTCCAGGCTGACTTCCAGGGCAAGCTCTACCCCATCCTGGACACGTGCTGGCACGAACGGGGCAGCAACTCACTGCCCCTGGTGTTGCCCCCGCCCGGTGGGCCTGGCCCCCTCACCCTCCCACAGCCCACCAAGCTGTAGGGCTGCCTGTGGTCCCGCTTGACCACAGGCCCACCCCAGCTGGGCAGAGGGGACTCAGGTGGTTCAGCTGGATCCAGTGAACAGAGAGGATTTGGGGGAGGGTCTTCAGGCCTCGAAGCATTTAACGATAGGGAGAAAGGGACCACGATCTTGTCCCCATCAGCTGTGGGCATTGTTTTTTTTTTAACCTTTTTGCCAGCATGAGCTGAGCCAGGCTTTGGAAGCCTGTGGTCAGGCTGGGTCCTTCGTCCCTCTAGCAGTTCTTTCTGTGCTCACAGTTCCAACCAAGGGCCAGAACACTCCCACACATGTTTTCTTAGCATTATGAACTTTGAACAGGGATATCAAATTTGACATTATTTTGTTCTCTTCATATAATTTGCAAATACTAATTACTGGACCCAGTAATTAGGCTTATTGTACAGGACTTTAAAAGCAGCTCCAATCTCTGGTGGGGCCAGATCTCCTTCCTGTCTGTCCCCTGCCCACTTGGTCTGTGGTTGGAGTCATGCCAACCTCTCCCTGTCATTCCTGCCACACAGATATCTGGGAAGCCCCTACTGTGTTCTGGGCCCTGGGAGAGATGAATAAAATTCTCTTCCTCAAAGACATCGCTCCATTTCCCTCTCGGTTAAGATGAGGAGAACAGAGCTGGGAATGGCTCTACTTCAAAGCGGAAGTGAGTAGAAGCTACACAGGGGAGCTGCCCATCCCCCAAAACTGCTGGGCACACAGGAGAGGGCCCAGAGGCCACGTCTATTCTTGGTGACCCTGCCCCTGGCCACAGCTGATTGGACAGATGTCCACCCCAGAACAAAGCTGGGACAACTGAATTCTGTCCCAAGAATCTGAAAATATGAAGAGAGAATGGTTGGATTACCTGAGACGCTGTGCCTTCCGCCACTGAGTCTGGGGGGCTGCCCGAGAGCCTTCTTTAGGTAAATGGCTCCACTGGGGTGCCCTGTCACGCATGCACCTAGGCCACGCAGGCAGAAGTGGTGACCCGAGTCTTTCGGAGTTGTGGCAGAACACCCTGTGTTCCTCCAGGAGTGGGAGAGGTTGGCAAGCTCAAGGCTATCGCCGACTTGCCTCTTTATCTCCCCAGGAGGCCATCATGAGATGTTTTCTCATGGCCTCGGGAGCTCTGCGGACTCCTGCCCCACCTCCCTCAGAGACAGCTGCAGACTAGACCAGGCTCCTCAGCGCTGAGGTATCCTACAAATCCCAGTGCAGACATCTGACCCTTTTGGGTGGGTGGGACAAGGGCACAGGGAGCTGGAACCGTTTGGCTGCTCCTCTTTTGGCTGTTTATGGAAGTAATAAACTGTTTGAATCTGAAAGTGGCTCGTTGTCTCTTTCCTGGATGAATCTGTCTGGCCTGGCTGTGGCCTTGCCTGCTGTGTGCTTGACCCATTCCAGCCTCATCTTTAGTTATTCACTTCCTTCCTTCAGTGTCATGACCGGGCTGAACAGTCTTGCCCCTCTATATTGACACAAGTGTTGTATGATTCCATTTATATGAAAACTAGAATATCAAATCCAAAGAGACAGAAAGTTGACTTAGAGGTTACTAAGGGCTGGGAGAAGGGGGAATGGGGAGTTATTGCTTAAAGGCTACAGAGTTTCTGTCTTGGGTACAGAAAAAAGGCTGGTAATGGAGGGTGGTGATGGTAGCACAACATTGTAAATGTAATTGATACCAATGAACTGTACTAAAAAATGGTTAAATTGGCAAATTTTATATTACATATGTTACCACAATAAAATCTAAAATAAAATAAAATAAAATAAAAAAGCAAATAATGAAGTAAGGGCAAATGATTTCTGATTCTTTTAAAAACTTTGATGGGAAGATAAGAAGTGGCCATGAGTTTGAGTGGGATTAAGGGGAGGTATTTTTAGTGTAAAGACGACTCTAAAGCAGTGCTGTCCCATAGAAATGAGTCACATATATAATTTTAAGTTTCTAGTGGACACTATAAAAAAAATGTTAACTAGAATCAACCTTCTTGTAAAAGTCCCTGCAGATGTGCTGTTGGCAATGCAGAGAGGGGAGGCTGGTTATTCTGTTCCATGGGGGCATTTTCTCCAGCACATGAGATACATGTGTGCTGAGTTCATTCATGTGTTCAACCAACAGGTACTTCCTGAACACCTACTATGTACCAGTAACCACACTAGGGGCTGAAGACACAAAGACTAATACCATACCTGTCTTCCCAGAGCTCAGGCTAAGAAAGGAATCATTACAGTCATTACATGGACCAAAGGGTAGCCATTTGGAAACAAAGTTACCGCCCTTCCTCAATCATATGTCAAACTAAATAATAAATGGATTAAAGATACAGGTGTAAAAATTATTCTGAAGCCGTAATAGTAACAGAGTAAAACATCAGTGGTTATTTCTACATTGTAAAGGTGAGAGGAGGCTTTCAAGAACAACACCAACAGCAGAAACCATAAAAGAAAGGATTTTAAAAGTGAAAAATAAGTCCAAAATAAGTATAAACCACACTAAAAGGCAAACAATAAACCATGAAAAAAACACTGCAATACATAAAGGGATATATATATGTACATATAGTTAACATATAAAAGGCACTAAAAAAAGATGGTAGAATAGTGAGAAAAAAATGATAGCAAGTTTTCATAACAGAAGAAATACAAATAACTAATAAAAATAGCTTCAACCTCAATAACAGAAACGGAGACAACAGTAAAATCCCATTGTTCAGCTATCAGATTGGCAAAGACTAAAAGAAAATATCGAGGAGCTAACGAGGAAGTGGAGAAATGAGCGCCCAACATCGGACTCGTCATCCTGGCAGGTGTGTGCACGGATACACGCCTTCTGGGAACTCTGATCGTGAAATCGAGTTCTGGGGATCAGAACAGCGTGCCCTTCGACCCGGGAAACCCGGGAGGCGGGGCCAGGCGTAAAGCGGGCGTAAGGCGCTCGCACTTTGCGACAGAGCCGTAAAGGCGGGAGGGCGCGGAGCATGGCGCTGTACGCGGCGGCCGCGGCCGTGTTGGCCGGCGTGGAGAGCCGCCAGGGCTCCATCAAGGGGCTGGTGTACGGCAGCCGCTTCCAGGTAGCGGGATCCGGGCGCAGGAGGGGTGAAGTCTGAGCGGACTGGCGGCGGGGGGAGGCTGAGCCCCGGGCGGGGACCCTCCCGGCCCAGCGTGTGTTCTCTCGGCCGCGTGCAGAACGTGAAGCAGCTCTACGCGCTGGTGTGCGAGACGCAGCGCTACGCCGCGGTGCTGGACGCCGTGATCGCCAGCGCCGGGCTCCTCCGCACCGAGAAGAAGCTGCGGCCGCACCTCGCCAAGGTGACCGGTAGGGCCCGGCCGGGGAGAGAACCCCTCCTACACCGCAGACGTGAGCCCTGAGGGTCGGGGGTCCGTCACTGGGCTCAGCTCTGCGTCCGTTCACGGTGTGAATTTAAGCAAGTCGCTCTTCTGACCTGAGTATGAGCGCCCCTTCACTGGGTTAGACATTGACATGGGATGAAAATGTTTTGTAAACTTCCAGCTTCGTGTGAATGGTTAAGTAAGGGCAGAAGTACCAAGTAGCAATGGTAGCCTCTAAGTCAATCGAAGGGTAATATTGACGAGGAGGGTTGGGGTCCAGGGCTCTGCTGGTGAGCCTCCCCCGGGAAAGGGCCCAGGACTGGGAGGTTGGACACCAGGTTCCAGTCCTGTACCTGCCTCTATAATTTTTTGTGAGATTTTGGACAAGGTACCTCATCTTTAACCTGTACCTGGACAGTCATTCCAGTTCCTACACTACCTGAGGCATTAACGTTTAGGTTTTTTCTCTTCATTTCCCCAACCCCAGGTGCTAGTGTATGAGTTGCTGCTGGGCCGGGGCTTTCGTGGAGGTGGGGGCAAATGGAAGCCTCTGCTGTCGCGGCACCAGGCAAGGCTGAAGGCCGAGTTGGCTCGGCTCAAGGTTCATCGGGGTGTGAGCCGGAATGAGGACCTGTTGGATGTGGGGTCCAGGCCTGGCCCAGGTGAGCTAGAAGGAGCCCTGGGGAGGGTGGTGGGGGATGGCCACGGACACTCAGAGAAGCAGGCCTTGTTCCTGCTCACTTACTGCTGGTTGGGTTCCAGCCTCCCAGGTGCCTCGATTTGTGCGGGTGAACACTCTCAAGACTTGCTCTGATGATGCGGTTGATTATTTCAAGAGACAGGGTTTCTCCTACCAGGGTCGGGCTTCCAGGTGAGAGCTTGGAACCTGTCTGGGCTGCCCTCATCTAGGGAGGTGAGGTGGGTGGGTGGGTATTGGGAAAACAAGGATCCCATGGGAAGAGACACTCTGGGTTTTCTTTCTACTTTCTAGCAGTTTCTCCTTTTCCTTCCAAGGCCTATCTTCCTGGGAGTCCCATCATATATTATTTTTCTAAAATATCCCTCCATTCTTTCCCAGTTCTAACCTGATGATTCCAGTCTAGATTTCTTTCTTATATGCCTACCCTCAGGTTCATATGAATGTTCCACAGACAACATAATCACAGCATGTGTCAAACTGAATTCGTCTTCCATCCCAAACTTTGCACCTTATGCATTCCCTAGTTCAACTTAATGAACAGCACCATTTCTAAGCATTCTGCCCAAACTTAGTCATCCTAAATGCCACCCTCCTCTCCCTCCAGTCCTTTACTCAAATCCACGCCTTCCTTTTCATCCTCGTGGACATTGCCTAGGTTTTGAACCTCATCATTTCCTATGAGGATTGGCAAAAGAATCTCCTAAACCAGTCTCCCACTTCCGAACTTCCTCACTTTGTGGTTGACTATAGAAAAGATCTAAAACTAGATCTCATGCTGCTATTTGCCTGCTGAAAACCCTTTCTTGGTTCTCCATTGTGCTGTGCCTTCTGCTTCCCCTCCAGACCCATCTGCCATGCTGCTCCAAGCACCTCGGGTTCCAGCAGCAGTGGCTACTCCCCAGGCATGCCCACTTCCTGTTTTGTCCTTTGACTGCTCGGAGAAGTCTTCTCTCCTCTCTGGACTTCCATCATCTGTCTTAGATGTTCCTCCTGTCTCTTAGCATGTTGCTTAGAGACCAGGGTGGTATAGTAGAGAGGGACTTTGGGTTTGAATTCCACTTCTGCCACTTGAGAACTGTCCGAACTGAGGCATGTTATTTGCTAAGCCTGCTTTTTTGTCACTCATATGGACTGGAGAATACTCCCTTGCAAAGTTATAGTGAAGATAACTTTATCTCAGCTTCTCCCAGCACTCTTCATCTGTCAGGAATCAGCTCAGATCTTACTTCCTCTGCATCTCTTCCCTCCCTGGAAAATACCCCTCCCCCAAGATTATGCTTTAATGGTAAAGGCTAACATTTATCTGGTGCTTCATTTGTGCCAAGTACTTTTCTAAGTATTTTGCACACGCTGCTGATGGAATCTGCACAACTACCCTCTGAGGTAGCTATCATTCCGTTTTACGGAAGTGCAAACTGATGCTTGGCAATTAAGCCACCTGCCCAAGTTCCTGCTGCTAATAAATGATAGAGGTGGGATCCCGAAGTGACTGGCTTGAGAACTCCTTCTCTTAACCACTGACTCTGCTGCCTCTGTCTTTTCTGCTTGGTAAGTTTCTTCATAGCAGTTTTAAATATTTGTTGCATGAATGAACAGTAACATGTGGGATAGCGTTTAAAGTGTCCAGCCTAGTGCCCAGCATGGAGGAAATCAGAAAATATTCGTCAAACTAATGGTTCTTATCCTGTCCCTAACCTCTTCCCTGGCAGCCTTGACGACTTAAGGGCCCTCAAAGGGAAGTGTTTTCTTCTGGATCCCTTGTTGTCAGAACTGCTTGTGTTTCCTGCCCAGACAGATCTGCATGAACATCCACTGTACCAAGCTGGTCACCTCATCCTACAAGACAAGGTAGGGAAGATGGGTGGAAAGGGAAGAGCTAGTAGTGGGGAGTCACAGGCCTGGGGTCTCTGCTGATGCGGGTGCTGTGCCCTGCCTGGCCAGGCCAGCTGCCTCCCTGCCACGCTGCTGGCTCCTCCGCCAGGGTCCCATGTCATCGATGCCTGCGCTGCCCCAGGCAACAAGACCAGTCACTTGGCCGCTCTTCTCAAGAACCAAGGGTGAGTGCCGTGGGCCGTGGGATGCCGAGGGAGGGGCTGAGACTCGATGCTGTATTTCATAAGGAGAACCAAACTTCTTGGTCCTAGGGCGGGTCATGGTATGGCCCAAGCCAAACGTCCCACTGGGTGGGATATGGATCCTTCAGCCCAGGGCAGAGTCCTTGGCCAGTCCCCCCTGCCCACTGACCCTTGTAAGCCATTGAAATATACTTTCCTGTTTGCCCTCAGCATGCACTGTATTGTCGTGGACATCAGAGCTGGGCATAAGCCTCCTCCGAGCGAGCCCGTTGTTCAAACTGCATGTGAATCAGGTTTCCCTCTTAAGATTCTAAATTCTCTGAGGGCTGAGTCATCTCCCCCAACTCGTGGCCCTTAGATGCTCCCTAAATCTTAACCTCACCTCAACTCTGACCTTTTCCCCAGGAAGATCTTTGCCTTTGACCTGGATGCCAAGCGGCTGGCGTCTATGGCCACCCTGTTGGCCCGGGCAGGAGTTTCCTGCTGCGAGTTAGCCGAGGAGGACTTCCTGGCAGTCTCGCCCTCAGACCACCGTTACCGCCAGGTCCAGTACATCTTGCTGGATCCTTCTTGCAGTGGCTCTGGTGAGATGGGGAGCAGGTATGACTGGGGAAGGGGGGGTGTCTCATGGATCCAGGGAAGCCCAGAGCTGAAGGGGTTGCAGTTTTGGTCTTACATGTAGTTCTGGCTCTTCAATGACCTGATGACCCTGAGCAAATGTTTTCATCTCTTGAGATGGATATTTCAGTCTGCAAAGTTCTAGAATTGAAACGCTCTTTTCCTTAGGCATGTTAACCAGACAGCTGGAGGAGCCTGGGGCAGACACACCTAGCAAGGACCGCTTGCGTGCCCTGGCAGGATTCCAGCAGCGCGCCCTCTGCCATGCACTCACTTTCCCCTCCTTGCAGCGCCTTGTCTACTCCACATGTTCCGTTTGCCAGGAGGAGAACGAAGACGTGGTACGAGATGCCCTGCAGCAGAGCTCAGGGGCCTTCAGGTAACAGGTACTTACCAAGGTGTCAGGGAGAGGGAGCTGCTCTTTTACCTCAAAGCCTGTGCTCTGTTTTCTCCCCAGGCTAGCTCCTGCCCTCCCCTCCTGGCCCCATCGAGGCCTGAGCACTTTCCCAGGAGCTGAACACTGCCTCCGGGCCTCCCCTGAGACCACGCTCACTGGTGGCTTCTTCATTGCTGTGCTTGAACGGGTGGAGGTACCAAGGTGAGTGAGGTGGGGGCCTGCTTGGAAGATCCTCAAGACTGGGTTGCATCTAACTTCCATACTTTCTTCTAGCTCAGTTTCACAGACTGAAACACTGGCGCCAGGACTCAACCCCAGCCCAGCCCCAAAGAGAAAGAAGCGGCGGCGAAAACCTGCTGCTGGTCCTAGCACACTGCCTTGCACGTAGCAGGTGCTGAAGGGCTTTGAAAGGTCATCCTTATTGCTTGAGGAAGGAAACTGGTATCCGTTTCTCTGGCTGGAAGGACAGAGTGGATTTCTTAGTTCTTTGGGCCCCTTTCCTGGGACATGTTTTTGCTGGTGAGAGAAGTGGTACCCACAAAAATAAAAAGCAGAACATGGTCTACGATAAATCACAGTTTCTTTTTATTCTTAATGACATAAGCAAGGAGAAAACTTGCACATTCATACTAAAAATTCCAACTAGACTCAACAGGAGTTAAAGTCTTTATTTGTAATGGAAAGACCCCATTTCCTGTTCCTGTCCTGTTCAGTGCACGTACGTGTACACACACACACACACACTCACTCACTCACTCAGGCTACGCCAGGACACCCTCTGTGGGGGCTCCTGGGCCAATTGTCCTGCCTGTGGAATGAGGTATGACTAGCTCAGAGTCCTAAAACTAAGGGGCTCTACCTTACATAAGGTACAGGTAGGCAGAAGCTTGATTTCTATGCCTGTGCCCCACCCCCACGCCTCCAATCCTGACAGGTATTTGGGAATCGAGGTTCAAGCTCCCTCCTCAGCTCCCACAGTTAAGGAACACGGCAGACTCCAGAGCTCTTCTTGGGGGTGGGGGACAGCAGTCCCCTGCCACAAAACATTCAACCTCAATCACAAGGGGGTTGGGGGGGACTTGTTACATCTACATCACATTGTTATAAAATAAGAGTTACATTTTATATGTTGTATCCAGAAGAAGCTCTGGTCCCTCAGAACACCGCCTGGGACAGCACTTAAGCTTCTTCACACAGGCATAACTTAACTCTACAGCTAGCTCCTAGTCAACAGCTTTACACTTAACCACCTCAATGAACCAAGCTTGAAGGAATTTAAAAGGCAATTTAGCTTAAATATAAAAATAAATTTTTATTTTGTTAAAAAATGTTTAAATATTTTTTTCTTTTAATTTAGACACACGCATTCATACTTCCCCCAAAGAGGATGGGCATGGCAGCAAGGCTCCTGGGCCTGGGGTATGTGGTTTGGGAGCAAAGGAAGAAAAGGGGAAGGGCTGTGGTTGGAGAGGGCTTGATTTGGGAAAACTAAGATACAGTTTTCAAGTAGGGCTTGTTAGTTTCAATGTCCTGACATATCCCAGGGGTGAGTGACAGATGAGGAGGGAGACAGCAGAGGGCAGAGGTCTTTGCTTCCCGGGGGCCCCATCCCCCTGGGCTGCCAGCCCTTAAAGTCCAAACACCGTCTGAAAATTCAAGAGTCAGCACTAGTAGCTGTCAAGTGGTGCTACTTCCCACATTCAATTATCTAGGCTCCAGAAAACTTGAAGCAGTTAAGTCCGGCACTACCAACATGCCGCCACTCACACAATTCAATTCTTCCTCCAAACTCGATTCAAAGAGCAACAGACATGAGTATCAGACAAAGTAACACAGGAAAGGCGTTAACATACACTCTGGGAAAGGCAGACATGGGCCCAATGAGGCAGACCGGGAAGAGCAGGCGGAGGCAGCTGAAAGCAGCAGTGGGCATCCTGCCTGCTCCACGGCTGGGGGAAACTGGTCCAAGGGCTTCCCTCTCCTGGAGCAAGGTGTCTCCCCTCTGGAGCTGCCAGGTTAACAGTCCTGAGCCACCAAACTTTGGGGGCCAAACTGGCAGAGGGCTGGGGATGCAACACTGACTCAGACTGAGCAGGAGGAAGCGACAGCAGTTACAGAACCCATGGGGTCTCCAAGGCAGAGCGAGATTCAAGATCATTTTAAAAGGAATAGATCTGCAAGGAACCGGTGAGGGACAAAGCAGCAAAAAATGGGGAAACAGTCCCCTAAAGGGACAGAGGAAGAGAACTGCTTATAGCCAAGCCAAGCAAGGTAAAGCTTTAGGAATAACCTGTTTTCCCCACTCCCATCTGATGCAAACCCAGGGATGCAAGTGGGTAAGGGCTGGACCTTCTCCCCTCAAGGAATGAGGGCTCTTGGGGAAAAGGTAGGAAGGGCGGCTGCCTGACTAAGCTTATACACTAAAAACAAGAGTCAGGGAAGCAAGTGACGATATGTACAGATGTTTTAGTTCTCCAGCCTCACCAGTGGAACTGTTCAAGTACAGGTGCTGGCTTCTGCCCTGGATCCTTCAAGAGGCCTGAGGCTTCTGCTTCCTCATGGAGGAGGGAAAAGGCCCCCAGGGCTGCCACTACCTCCTTCGTGGCTGAAGACAGAGAATCTGGGGCAGGTTTGTTTTTTGGAACTAGAAGGGGTAGAGACTTCCCAGCAGGTGCCGAGGTCCAGAAACGGGTGGGGGTTGGAGGGAACGGGGGCAAAGGACAAATGCTATTTCTTGCGGGTGTGCTGCCTTCGGGCCTGCAGTCGCTGTCGAGCCCCTGGGGTCTTGGATCCTGCACCAATGGAAAACGAAGGGGCCGTCGATCCTGGAAAGATGCAACAAGATCTCATCAGGGCAGCTGCTACCTCAGAATACTCTGGTGCCCCAATCTCAGCAAAGTTAGGCAGCTATTAGAAGACTAAGTGCTTGAATAGAGCTTCCAAAGCTGCATGAGGTTCATTTGGGGGATGGGAGGCTATTTAAAAGGCAAAACCTCAGAATCCTGGATCATTCAGCCTGGGACTGAGGCCTAAGAACCTGTTCTACCCTGACTGCCCACTTCCAAACCTGGGCTGTGCCAGGCTCCCAGCCTGACCCCTATCCACAGGTAGGAACTATGATCTCCAGATAGCCAGGAACCTGCCATCCCAATCCCGTCTTGGAGAGGAGCTAAGCAAATCACTAGCAACACCGAGAATTGCTGCTCACCAAATGGCCCGACTCCAACAAAGCCTTGGGCAGGGGATGAGGACGTCCCAAAGGAGAGGCTGCTGCCCGATGTGCCCACTCCATGGGCAGAGCTGTTCTGACCAAAGGGGGGCGTGGACGTGCCTAGAGTGAAGAGACAGAACCATAAAGATGATGCCAGTGAGCAGAGGGCATCAAAGCAGACAGCAGTGAATCTAGGTGGGAGGCCTGCCCTCTGCCAGGGCACCTGCTTGGTCAGAAGGGTGTTCAGCCCTGGACTCCTGATCCTGGCTCATCCCACAAGGCACTGCAGGAGATAATTAAATCTTAAGGCCTGGTGCTCCAGGTAAGACTGCCTCTACCGGCCTGCTGACCGCTGTGCTGCTCCAGAGGAAGTCCCTGGGTGCAGCTCTCTCTTGGTGCTGAGGAGTGGGGTCTCTGTGCTCCCTGGGCCACCAGACCAACTTACTGGATGCTGCAGAAGGGAACACTCGGTGTCTCCCCACCTTCTGGTCTGATCAGGCTCCCCAACCTCTTTCTATCAGGACCACTCTTGTGCTGCCTCTTCTCCCTATTTATTTGCCCCTCCCGTCTAGAAGCCCAAGCCTTCCACCACACCCTTGCTGTGTGGTGCCTTCTGGAACACAGTCATCAGCAAACTCCCTTCAACTCACCTTGCCCTGACTCCTGACTTTCCTGGAATGACACTGCTCTAGCCCCCTCCCAGGGAAAGGCTTTTCTCTCGGACCTGGAAGTAGGGCAGGTGTCTTCCTTGCTCCCTGATGCTGCTTCTAAACCATTTCTCCTCCTTCAAACAACCTTAACTCCTTTGAAGTTCAGCCCATCAGACTATTATGCTCAACTAAGCTCCTTCTCCATGTCAATGTTATCTATCACCTACCAGGTCACTCCCTTCCACCCACCAAAGACCCTGGCTCACTGTCTTCCTGCCCGCCCCTATAGTGGCACCACTCATGGGGACATCAACATCTGTGAGGACGAGGCACCTGCTCATGCCTGGGCTTCGCTGTGCCAATCATCTTTTCCTTCACCTCAACTCTGCCACCCACTCCTATGGTCAAACCTCCCCACCACCAGAACTGTGGTAGCTTCTCAATTTCAAGTATCTCACTCTCTTCCAACTTATTTTTCCTAGTACAGCCATTACTTCACCCTCATCAAGGCCTCCATCCCATTGTTCCCTCCTGCTATACTTGCTGGAATTTAAACACATTGGGTTCCACCAGCTATCCACTTAGCTTAGGTCTACACCTCAACAACTGAATGCTCACAGGGAAGAACATCAGGGCTGACTAGCCTTAGTCTAAATTCATAATCACAATTTCCCAGTCCTCAAAACTGCCTGGCAATTCTATTATATTTTCTTAATAATTAATATGTTCCTTTTCCATTCTCCAAAACAACTATTTATAGAGGCATCTCACCCTAATCCAAACTATCAGTCAAAACCCTTTCTTATTCATCTTCCACATGGTAAATAAGAACACATCATTCTTCTTGAAATTCTACAATGATTTCCCTTAATATTAAAACCCAAACACCTAACCCTGGCCATGAATTTGGCTCTGCCTGCCTCTCAACTTCATTTTGTACCATTTCCCCCAATTCAAACCCTCCAGCCCTGCTGGCCTTTTCTCCATCGGTGAACATACCGAGCCTGCTTCCATCTTTGGGCCTCTGAACCAGCTTTCCCCTGTGCGTGCAACATTCTCCTCCCCCCTCTGATGCCCACCACCTCTCCCCACACCAGCCCCAGTGCTCCCAACCCCTTCTTGTCACAAATATGTTCAGCTTAAATTTGTTTTAGAAAGGCCGCCTTTGATCACTGAAATCCACAATAGATCCTCCGTAGTCACTAATTACCTATTTTATCAAAATATTTATTGCTGAAATTTTGTTTATGTATTTAATGTCTGTCTGCCCACCCTGTCATGGAAGGTCCCTAATGGCAGATGGTGTGCTGGCCCAGAAAGCAGTGCCTGGCACAGAAGACCCAATCAACCCAAAGCTTACCTCCAAACAAAGGTTTGCTCTCAGGTGTGCTGGCCACACTGAAGGCAAAGGGTGTGCTCTGGCTGGGAGTGCCCAAGGTGCTCTGACTCAAAGCTCCCCCAAAGGGCGCTGTGGTGCCAGTGGTCCCGCTCTGTCCTGTTCCAAAGTTGAAGGCTGCAGAGGTGGAGCTGGTGCCTGGGGTGGCTACACTCATCCCAAAGCCCCCGCTGCTGGTTGGGGCGACCGACCCCCCAAACGTGAAGGGTGAAGGAGTTATGCTGCCAAACAATGAGCTACTTGTCCCACTGCTGGTGGTTTGGGTTGTAGCTCCAAAGCCAGAGGTGGTGGCTGCACCAAAGGAGAAAACAGATGTGGTACTGCCAAAGGATGGCTGGGTGCTGGCAGGGGCACCAAAGGTAGAAGCTGTGGGTTTCAAACCACCAAAAGCTGACTGCGTGGTGCTGCCAAAGTTTGGCTGGGCTGGGGTTGGTGCTGCAGTTGTAGCCGGGGCTACAGAGTTTCCAAAAGTGAAAGAGCTGCCAAAGCTGGGGACAAGGACTGCCTTGGTGGCCCCCTGCTGCTGCCCATCAGTGGCCCCAAATGCAGGCAGGGGGTTGGCTCCTGAATATGATGGGAGAGGGGGCTTGGCACTTGCGCCAAAGGGAATGCTGAATGCTGGGATGGTGGTGCTACTGAACGTCAGCGTGGGCTGGCTGGTGGTGGCTGGAGCTGAGGTGGTCAGGGCGCTGCCAAAACCACTAAAGCTGGCGGTACTGCTGCTGGGGGCTGTCTGAACAGCATTGGGAAGGGACTGGCCAAAAGTGGTGACTGTTGTTGAAGTAAGCACGGCAGGAGGCTTGCCAAATTGGAAAATGGAGCCCATGGCTGAAGTAAAGCTGGCACCAGAGGCAGAGGGCGCCCCGAAGAGGAAAGGCTGGGAGACGGAAGCAGTGGTACTAGTTACACTGTTCACACCAAAGCCAAAAGCAGGCTTCGAAGCCGAGTCTGTGGATGTGCTGGCTGTGGTGGTGGAAGCCACTGCAGAGGGGGCACTGGACAGGCCAGTGAAGAGAGGGGCAGTTGTGGTAGTGGCTGGAGTAGCTGTTTGCTTGAAAGAGAAAGGAGTGGACAAGGGCACAGATGTAGGTGGCCCCAGACTGCCAAAGATAGGCTTGAAAGTGGGGGCTGAGGTGCTAGAAGTCGTGGGAAGGGCAGAGCTGGAAGATGTTACAGTTGCAGTTGTAAATAAAGGACTAGAAGGCAAGGGACCTTCATTCTCGCTTTTGGGTGGGGCCGCGAAAATGGGTTTGAACGTGGGAATTGCTGAAGACACATCAGGAGCTGCAGAAGCAGAAGGGTTAGAAGTTGGGGTGCTCAGCATTCCCAACAGACTACTTGGCTGAGGGGTGGGGAACGGGGCAGAAGGGGCTTGGGATGTGGTAGATGTCTCAGCCTGAGGGGCTGGAGTTGACTTGGTGGTGTCAGGGACTGGCATCGTGGAAGCAGCGGGGATCAGCCCTGTCAGAATGGCTGTGGATTTTGAGTCTGAAGAGGTGCCCGGAAGAGACCCCGACTGTGAAGACCCAGGAGGGGCGGGAAGGCTGGGTGTCTTCAGAGGCGAAAGGGCCACAGTGGTTGCCACTCCAGCAGACTCTGCAAAGAGAGAGGGATTTACTGAGAGAGTGAATTCTGAGTGCTTCAAATGTGATGGGATTCAGTACTTCTGTACCCTCCCCATGTCTAGTACAGTTGCTGGAGATCCAGGAGTCAGTCAATACATAGACTAAATCTAGACCACAGGCCCTTAAAGTAAATCATTATTCTACCCTTCACTTACTGTAAGACAGAAGGGAATAAAGCTGGCCCTAACTGGGAGTTAAATGTGTGGAGACTGAGGGAAATCAATCACCTGAACCCTTAAGTCCAGTTACTTACCTAAACACACTTGATCCGTCTAACAAAGACTTGCTATTTTCACCTACCATGTGCCAGATGCAACCATGAATGAGACAGTCTCTGCCCCAAACAGCTAACCTACACCACCACGTTAAGAGTGCAAAACAGAGGTGTAAACACAGTGCCAGGAAGGCACGGCACTGGGACAATCAACAGGCCCTTGGAAACATACGGGGAAAATGAATTGGTATTATTTTGTGTCTGTGGTCTAATAACCATGGAATAAGACACCTTACGTTTGCACATTTACATTTCACAAAGTAAGCATTATGCTGATTTTATAGAAGACAATAAGGCTCAGAGCAGCTCAGGGAATTAAGTTTCAAATCAAGAGCCATTTGATTACCCAAACTAAGCTGCCTTCCCCAGTTTTATATGTCACAGTCCATCTTCCCGAAAATTTGCTGAGTAGAGAATTCTGAGGTTTTTAACCTTGCCCAGGTCAGGTGAGGTAAGCCAGGGCTGACTGAATGTTTAGAACAATTTCCAGAGAACAATAGGCAAAATGCTTTCATTTTGACCTAAACAAAGTTTGGTGCTCAAAAAGGCTGAAATTATCACACGCTCCAAGGGAATTTTTCTCACTCACCTGGGCAGGATGGTAGGGCTGGGGCATTCTGCATCTTCTTCAAGCTCTCAAGCAGTGGGTTAGTGCTTGTGGACGGGAGGGGGGCTGGTGAGGAAGCAGTCTCAGCAGAGGGCAGGGTAAAATTAAAACAAGGCTGAGTGGTAGCTGGGTTCTCAGTGACAGAGTTTGAGGCAGCTTCTAAGGAAGAAGAGATTTAATTATCCTCCCTTGTTTGGGAACTGTTTCCAGATGGCACATCACAGGGCATAGGGATGTTCAAGGCCTCGATAGAACTCATCTAGAAATGCTTTCGCTCAGTTTCCGTGATCGTCTCCAAGACCCAAATGGAGTTCTCAGATGAGAAAGGCCAAAAGAAAACTTCGTACTCTTCCCAGGAGTTTCCCAGAGAAAAGTTTAAAAACAACAACAACAACAAAAGAAAACCATGGCTGGAGTGTGAAATGGATCTATATTCCTTACCAGTCTTATCCTCCAAGACCTTGTTAAACCATTGTAATGAAATTTTCTTTTCTAAGTCCCAGTCTTCGGCAGTGATTGGATAACCAAGCTGAGGAGGTGGAGGCTATAAGGAGAAAAAGGAGAGTGAGACCAATCAGAAGAAACTGGAAGAAACCTGTACTTCATCTTCCTAAGAATAATCTGTCCTTGGGTTTCCAAAAATTCATTGGTTTAGGCTTGGGAGAGATAAACTAGGGTTGGGATGGGTAGATAGACAAGACTGTACCAAGGTCAATTGGTCCCCTCGCCTAGAGGGCAGCAGCTGAATCTTCCGTTTACGCTGTCCAGAGCTTCTGGGTGAACACGGGGAATTCCACGAGTTTTGTTTCTTCTGTGTGGTTGTATCTGCAACTAGAGAAAGAAATGTAGACTTGTTTTCTTTTTCCCCTCTTCCAGTAATGAACAGTTTTGTCTGTCTACTTGTTTTTTTTTTAATTTAGAGAATACTTTATTATTTCTGTAATCAAACCCAGGTAGATAAGATGTTACATATTTAATACATATTTAAACTTAGAAAATTAAGTTTAACGTTTCTAGACCAATATGGCTGCTAATGTCTGGACAATGCCAGCTCAACACAGTACAACTTGGATACTTTTTCCAAAGCTGACAGTACAGCTAAAGTTTCCAAAAATTCAAAATACACATATATGTATGTGTATGTGTGTGTATATATATTTATATAAAAAGGCCATTATGTTATGCATCAATAGCAGCAACAGCTTTTCCAAGTTCTACAGTCATCTGAACAAAATTATAGACATCCAGCACATTTCATTTAAAAAAAAAGGGCAGAAAACAAAAATCTCAGAAAACAGCACTGTGTTACTGTTATGGTACCTGGCACCATTTTTTTAAAGCTTCTCAATCATCTTCTGGAAAGAAACATTCTAGAATAACATCATTAAAAACAGGTCTGTTGTGAGAGAACCTATGATGGCGGCTAGGTGAGACAGAGCAAGGAGACACCTCCGTCAAAAACACTGAATAAAAACCAGAAAGTGACCCAGAACATCACCTCCAAAGTAGCACCAGCTGGACAAGGTCTGCTAAAGCCACAGGGAACGTGCATTTGGTGAAACCAGGAGTCTGCATTCTGAAATGACACCACTCACACGCCGCATTATCCGCCGTGGACAGTGGCTTTGAATACACCCACGGCTGATTGTCCCGGAGCTGGGAGAGCGGAGCTGTGCGGAAAGGGAGGAGTTAACGCTTCCCACTCAACCATCTTTGAAGCG
>PVKY010005517.1:0-17285 GCA_004027775.1 Bradypus variegatus
CCTAAGGCAAAATCTTTAAAATCAAAGAACTCCTGTATATTCTTGCCTCTTTTCAAATATCAGAATATGGAATCAATAAATTCATGAGTCACAATTGTGATTGATCTGCTTGTTCCATTCCCCAATTTTACTATATTTTTTACTCAATTAATATTTATGTGTTCAAGATGACTAAGATACAGAAATAAGTTAAGCAATTAATCCATGCACTCTTTTTAAAATCAACTTTTTATTTTGAAATAATTTCAAACTTACAGGACAGCTGCAAAAATAACACAAAACCCATACAGAGAACTCCAACATACCCCCACCCAGATACCCAGATCCACCAACTTTTGACATTTTGCCACATTTACTATATCAGTCTATCAATCTGTCTGTCCATCCATCTGTCTGCCTGTCTGTCTTTCTATTTATTCATCTATTTTCTAAACATTTAAGAGTAAATTTGTATATATCATGCTCCTTGAACATTTAATGTTTCCATGTACTTTTCCTAAGAACAAAGATATTCATTTACTTAACTGCTTTAAGTACAGTTATCACGTTCAAAAAATTTAACATTGATATAAAGCTTACAGTCTACATTTCAATTTTTTCAATTGTCCCAACGATGTCCTTTTGGGCATTTTCTTCTCCATTATTAGATCCAGTCCAAGATCATGTATTGACTTTAGTTGTCTCTTTAATCTCTTTCTCTTTTTTAGTTATGGAAACATACATACAACATGAACTTTCCCATCTCATCCATTCCCAAGCATACCATTTAGTGGGATTAATCACATTTACAATGTGCTACTACCCTAACCACCATCAATTATCAGAACTTTCCCATCACCCCACACAAAAACCCTGCACCACTTATGCATTAACTCCCCATTCCTCTCTCCCTGTAACCTGTAGTATACTTTCTGTCCCCATGAATTTGTATATTCCAGCTACTTTCTATAAGTGGAATCACACAATAACTGTCCCTTTGTGTCTGAATTATTTCACTCAGCATGATGTCTTCAAGGTTCATCCATGTAGTAGCATGTATCAGAACTTAATTTTCAGGGCTGGATAATATTCAGTGGTATTTATACATGATGTTTTGTCTAACTTTTCATCTGCTGATGGACACTTGGGTTGCTTCCACCTTTTGGCTATTTGGCTATTGTTAATGATGCTGCTATGAACATTGGTGTACAAATATCTGTCCAAGTCCCTGCTTTCAATTTTTGGGGTATATACCTAGACGAGGGACTGCTGGGTCATATGGTAGTTCTGTTTAACTTTTTGAGAAACCTCTAAGCTGTTTTTCACATTGGCTGCACCATTTCACATTCCTACCAACAATCTCTGCTTCCTGTAAGCACTTTTAATTTTCCATTTTTTAAACAACAGACATCCTAGTAGGTGTAATGTGGTATCTCATTGTGGTTTTGATTTGCATTTCCCAAATGGCTAATGACATCGAGCATCTTTTCATGTGCTTATTGGCCATTTGTACATCTTATTTGGAGAAATGTCTATTCAAGTCCTTGGTTCAGTTTTTAAATTGGGTTGTTTATCTCTAAGTACATCTTTATATATTCTGGATATTAAACCCTTACCAAATAAATGGTTTCCAAATATTTTCTCCCATTCTGTTGGTTGTTTTTTTCCCACTTTCTTGGTAATATCCTTTGATGCACAAAAGTTTTTTATTTTGATGAAGTCCAACTTATCTATTTTTTTTCTTTGTTGCTCAGACTTATGGTGTGAAGTCTAAGACACCATTGCTTAACACAAGGTCTTGAATATATTTCCATATTTTTCTTCTAGACATTTTATAGCTTTGTTCTTTTTTCTTTTTTTTATTATAGCTTTGTTCTTATATTTAGGTCTTTGATCCTTTTTGAGTTAATTTTTGTGTATGGTATGAGGTAGGGGTCCTTATGGTATAAAGTCTAAGAATCCATTGCTTAATACAAGGTCCTAAAGATATTTAATCCATTGCCTAATACAAGGTTCTATGTTTTCTTCTAAGAGTTTAATCATTTTATCTTTTATATTTAGGATTTTGATCCATTTTGAATTAGTTTTTGTATATGGTATGAGGTAGTGGTCCATTTTCATTCTTTTGCATGTGTATACACAGCTTTTTCAGCACCACTTGAAGAGACTATTTTTTCCCCATTGAGTGAACTTGACACCCTCCTCCAAAATCAATTGATCTTAGATGTATGGGTATTCCATATGCTCTTTTCACTTTAGGTTTTTTTTTTATTTTAAATTTTAAAGCATTCTCAGAGGATTTAAAAATACACCATGAGGCATCTTTTTTTAATCTTGGAATTTGATTTAACCCAAAAGCCAATTATCTATTATCACATTAACCCTCCTGTCACCGTCCTTTGCTTGTTTAAGTAATTTCCACCCCCTGAATTTGCAAGGGTTTTGTTAAATATGAGCCTGAATTTTTAGTAATAAACATATTACTCTCTAACTACATGAACCATACTCTCCAAATTCTTTCTAGGATTCCACAGGGGATCTTATATCCCACTTTATTCAGTGTTTAATAACTAATCTTTGAGTTAAAGTTAAATTTTGAGCTAGAATTTTCAGAATTTAAAGATACCGGGATATATTCTCTGATCTAAGTCAGGCATGGACCTTATCAACAACTGTTCTATCATAGTCTGTTGGCACCTCATATCTGTCTAAGTATCTTTTTTGCAGTCTTCTTTAAAGTCCTTCTTGACTCATCATATCTGGCCAGGAGACTTTGCTCATTTGGGATACTTCCTTCTCACCATCCCAGCCCTCCTTGGCTCCTTATGCTCCAGGCATCACTAGGAACACCAGGGAAGAGATGCCTTGCCCTAAATGCTGCCACCAGCAGGACCTCTTGGGTTGGTATTTGGACTGAAAGGTGGATCAGTATTTTAGGATGTGTTTGGTGGTTGACACCCCTAAGGCTGAGACCTTGCCCCCTTGCCCCTTCTTTGCCCCTACATTGTTCCTTTATGCCTTGGGCACCTGAGGAATTCCTTTGGACTAACTTGAACTACAGCTTTTTCAGCCTCCTTCCTTGGAGAGCATCCTGTGCTGTTCCTAAAGAAGACAAAGTGGACTGACTCTGCTGTGATTCCTGTGCTCTCAACCCCACCATTTGTTGCATGAGAATCCCTGGCCTGTCTGACCAGCTGCAGAAGGCAGCTAGCCCTTCATGGAGATGGGCCTTTGGGACCCAGGCCACTTGGTTTGGGTCTGAAAAAGCATTTGGTAGAAAAGCAAGGAGTGCACATTGATTACCAATGGGAAAATGGAGTTGTACCATTCAACTGTGTGGGTTTCCAATCATGTCTCCTTCACACTGATACTGCCTTCCAAGTCCCTCCACTTCAGAAAGGTCACGCCTCCCTGTCTGATATCTTTCTAGAGTTCAGCCCAACATCCAGGAGATGCTTTTATTCAGACATTCTTGACCCAGCTTTTGCAGCATTCTCTTTTCACCAAACTGAAGCAATAAGGATTTGAGTTAGAGGAAATAAAATTATCAGGGCTATACCCATCGTCATCTCTCTCTCTGAGGCACTGATCAGCCATTCAGTGGTCCATCCTGTACTTCTCTTTGACCAGGTGTCTTCAGAAAACTACTCTACCATTTCTAGGTCACCTGAGGCCCGTAGTCACTGTGACCCAGCTCAAATCCTGTCTAACACCATCAAGGTCCCTATAATGGCAAAGAGGATAACAATATTCAAGGTGATGCCTGTGAAACACACAGTGTAGAGCCCAGCCCAGAGTGAATACTCTTTTTCCATTTGAAATTATTACACCCCATAGTCCAGAATGATAGGGTAAGTGCCCTGACATAGAAATGGAAATTCTTAATTCAGTTGGAAAATGCTCACTGGGAAAGAAGGATCAGAGGATTTCATGGACTGTGACACAGGCTTGAGCTTATCATCAGCGGCAGAAAATAGCAACAAGAGGAAGAACAGATGAAGGATAAGATCACCTCCATCCACACAATCCTCTTTCTTGTCTTGTCAGCCTGTGACATCTCCCTTCCCACCTAGGGCCATCTGGATGTGGATCCATGTGGCCTGACATCTAGCTGGGGTGCCATCGCCACCTTGCAGACCCTACCCAATGACCCAGCTGCAGAATAAATGAGGTCATCATGCAACTCCCTTTATGCCTTGGGACTCTGGAGGCCCTAGGATCTCATACTCTTCAGCCCCTCCTGGGCCTCCTTACCACATGGTATACTTTAGTGTCATAGCTCAGAACCATAATAGAGTCTTGTGGGACTTGATTCCCTGACCAAGATGGGGAATATCCTCCAATGTCAAGGCAAAGCCACCAACATCAGAGTGGTCAAGAAATTCAGGAAAGGCCTTTCCTGTCTTCTCAGTTTCTTGAATGGGAGGTTCTCATATCCCTCTTCTTTCACCACCTGGAATTTTGTTTTCTATCTTCTCTGCCAGTGCTTTTCAAAGGGCTTTCCTTGGAGCCCCCTAAGGGGGAGGAGCCTCCACCGGAGGAAGGTCAAGCAGGAGGGACTCTAGGCTCTCCCTCCCCTCCATTGCTGGCTTTACTCAGAGCAGTTCTGCTTTTCTCTCTGACATTTTAGGCTTCATCCTAATATTTTTTAAAGAACAAAGGATTCCACGGCTTTTTAAAAAGGTTGGGAAAATGTGATCTAGTCTAAGAGCACTATTCTGTGGATAACACCCCCAGAAGTGAAGTGCACCCACTGTGTGTATCCTCACCACAGGAAGTCCACACGTCCTCCGTAATTCCGGCCACGAGTACGTTATCCATCCTCTCCCCCTCAGGATCGCTGGGCAGTACTCTTCTGGACAGAGGGCAGGATTCTGCTGAAACCCACTCTGCCTGCCCCATAAGAACTGCAGCCCTCGCCCTCCACACAGACACAACAGCAACAGACAGGAAACCTCAGGATACCCAGGGCAGCTGAGGCTGAGCCCCACACCATCCAGGTGAAATGTGCACACACACGTAGCCTTGTTGGAGATGCCCTCCACTGCTAACTTCAGTCAGTCTGTTCTTTCTGTGCATTGTCACTTAGGCTTCAGACCCTATGTCTCTCACCAGCCTTGTCTCTCCAGCACTCAGGATCCAAGGAACCCCTGCCCGCCACCGCAAGCTTGTCAGACAAGCTTGTCAAGGGGTAAAGGAGTTTGGGATGGGCTTCTCGGGTATCCAGGATCTTGAAGGTGAAGTCTAAAGCCAGATCCCCACCCATCCCTTCTCTCCCAACTTGTATCCATCCTCTCATGCCCACATCACTACAGGGTCAAGTCCCATCCCAAATTCAGACTTGCTTTGGGGCAGGGAGGAGTCAGACTTTAATAGTAGGTCCTGTGAGCTGTGACCTCTGTCCCAGGCTCCTGGAGTGTGCTCCGGAATCTGGCTTGGTGGATGTGCAACTAAACCCTGGTTTCTGACCTTAGTCAAGCTTCCCAAGGGACCACAGGCCCAGCTTTCAGTCCTTTCCTGACATCTGTCACTCCTTTCAGAAGGGTAGACATGGAGAGGGATCAGGCCTGTTCTCAGGTGGCCATCCAGGTCTGAAAGCAGAACTTGTTCTCCCATAGCATAAACAAGAGGATGGGGATCATGGCAGGAGAACAGGGAAGGTAAGAGAGAAGGCAACAGGGCTCAACGAGGGGCCTGGAGGCTCAGTGAGGGAATGGGGTGAGGGAAATGGGGGTTAAGGAAAGGGGTCAGGGGCTGAGAAAATCTGATGAGGAAAATGTTAATATTCAAGGCTCAGGAACCCAGACTTCTTGCCCTCTTTAGGTCTTTGGGAGGGGCACCCAGGTTCGGTTTGGTACTGAGGATGGAGACTCAACATTCCAGTGTTCAGAGACTGGGGATGAGGCAGTGGGATGAAAGAACTGTTTTCTATGTTGTTTTTGTTGTTGTTTTGTTTTGTTTCATTTTGTTATCCAGAACCCTCCTTGATTTGAGCAGAAAGGGGCATTGATTCTTGCCACTGCCATCAGCTCTTCTCTGGACTCAATGTGAATACAAAGGCCTTCTCTAAGCCTCCTCTCCCTTAAAGCAGCTGATGGTCCAGAATAGCATTTTCCCAAACCCTCGGAACAGAAAAGTCAAAGATGTAAAATGATGCAGAGTGGGCTCTGTCCACCCAAAGATATCAAGACTGAATCCTGCCCTGTAAGAGCAGCCATGAGGCTTGCTGGGTTTTTCCAGGACCCAGCTATTTTCCTCCAGATATGTCTGTAGGTCATCTCACTCCTCAAAAAACCCCAATCTTGTAGCCCCAGGGCCTATTCCCTCTCCACTCCCCTTCCCAGAACAAGACTGTGGTGAGCTACCTTCCTAAGCTCCTCAGGCTACTCTGGAGAGTCCAGGTGGACTTGGGATCCCCAGGTCACTCCTGGCCTTGTCCCCAGAGGACCGAAAACTGTTTGTGGGGATGCTGGGCAAGCAGCAGGGTGAGGAGGATGTCCGCCGCCTGTTCCAGCCATTCGGCCACATTGAGGAGTGCACCGTCCTGCGGAGCCCAGATGGCACCAGTAAAGGTGACCTGCACTTGTCCATGGGATTTTCTGGTGACCCTGTCTCACTCTGGGCCACACGATCCTTTGGCACCTGTGACCCGAGCCACCTTGATCCCTTTATCCTGCCCCAGGCTGTGCCTTTGTGAAGTTCGGGAGTCAAGGGGAAGCTCAGGCAGCCATCCAGGGCCTACACGGCAGCCGGACCATGGCGGTGAGGGCACGCACCTGGGGGCCCGGGTGAGGCCAGTGGGGCGGGGACGGGCTCCTTCGCTCCATGAGCACTTGGTTGCCTGAGGAAAGGGCCTGGTGCGCAAGGTGCTCCGCCAGGGGCCAAAGCCAGGATCGGGACCGGTCACCGCGGCTTCCTCTGCCCTGCCCAGGGCGCCTCATCCAGTCTTGTGGTCAAGCTAGCGGACACAGACCGGGAGCGCGCGCTGCGGCGGATGCAGCAGATGGCCGGCCAGCTGGGCGCCTTCCACCCAGCGCCTCTGCCGCTCGGAGCTTGCGGCGCCTACACCACGGCGGTAGGTGCCTGGCCTCCGCGGGCAGGCAGGTGGGTGGACCAGGCTGGGGGACCGCGGCAGCTGCGCGCCGCCGGGCCCGCCACATCCGCCTTCCTCCTTCCCAAAGATTCTGCAGCACCAGGCCGCCCTACTGGCGGCGGCGCAGGGTCTGGGCCTAGGTCCGGTGGCCGCAGTGGCAGCCCAGATGCAGCACGTGGCGGCCTTCAGCCTGGTGGCAGCGCCGCTCTTGCCCGCCGCAGGTACTACGCAGGGGGATGGGTGTGGGAGTGCGGATGCGAAGAGGCCCCGTGGGGCTGGGGCTGCAGAGTGGAGCCATGGCCTGACTCTTCCCTCCATCTTCAGCCACCAGTTCCCCGCCCAGCGGCGGCCCTGGTTCTCTTCCCGCTCTTCCGGCGCCCATCGGGGTCAATGGATTCGGCCCCCTTACTCCCCAGGCCAACGGGCAGCCGGGCTCCGACACTCTCTACAATAACGGGCTCTCCCCTTACCCAGGTGGGCCCCCCCCACCCAAATCTCCCCAAAATGGGGTGCGGAGTGGGGGTGGGGTGGGGGGGAAGAGGACCTGGGGCTTTCCTAGCCTCCCTCCACCTCCCACACTCCCTGGGCCACTCCCCGAGCCTCTCCCCGACCTCGCCCGCCTTCACCATGGGCCCCGTGCGCCTTTCTCCCCAGCCCAGAACCCCGGCGTGGCTGACCCCCTGCAGCAGGCCTACGCTGGGATGCACCACTACGCAGGTTTCACTTGCGCTTCGCGGATTGAAGGACCCCAGAAAAGAACAGGGAGAACTGTGGGGGGGTTAGGCTCTGTTCTGAGGAAGGAGTCAATCTCCCTAGCCCCCCCACCCCTGGGCCCAGAACAACCTCTGGGGGGGGGGTGAGATTTACGGTGAGCCAGACTGAACTGGTCAAAGGTGTCCAGGCAGATGGGGCCCCACTGGGGGGATGGCTCCTGGGGTTACTGACCACTCCCACTTCTGTCTCCAGCAGCCTATCCATCGGCCTATGCCCCAGTGAGCACAGCTTTTTCCCAGCAGCCTTCAGCCCTGCCCCAGCAGCAGAGAGAAGGTAGGGACAGGCACTGGAGATGGGGGCCTGGCGGGGTTGGACTCAGTGTCCCTCCCCTGAACCAGCCTGTTACTGTTCCTGCAGGCCCCGAAGGCTGTAACCTCTTCATCTATCACCTGCCTCAGGAGTTTGGTGATGCTGAACTCATACAGACATTCCTGCCTTTTGGAGCCGTTGTCTCTGCCAAAGTCTTTGTGGATCGAGCCACCAACCAGAGCAAGTGTTTTGGTGAGCTGAGCCCCATTGCTGGGTCCCTCCCACTCCTAACTCTGGGATTCCCTACAGATCCTAAGATTGTAGCTATGTAAGGCAGTGCTTTCTGGAAACTGAATATGTGGCACAAAGCCAGGTCACAGACCTATCTGGGGCTTACCCCTCAGCCCAGATCAGGAACAAGCCAATGTCAGGTTCACTTGGGAAGTTCAGGTGTGTGGGAGATGTTTGACTTGGGAGTCTGGGCAGGGCAGGAGGAGTATGGTTCTGGGATCAGAGATCTCCTCCAACTAGAGGGCAGTTCTGAGGACCAGAGTGGGAGCTGTAGGGAGAAAGCCAACACATGCCAGGGAAAAACAGGGAGACACTCTGACATACATACATACATATATGCACACACATACTTAAAGTTGCCTCCTGTCCTTCTAAGAATCACACCTTTAGGAAATTCAGGCCATGTGCCCTTGTAAGTATGAACATATGCCTGTATTTGTCCATGTGTGTGTGTGTAAATATTGAAGGAGCATAAGTTTGATGGGACTGGCCTGAGAGGACAGAGAGAAGAGGGGGTTGGTGAGACAGAGAGGCAGCCCTGCCAGGCAGAGTCCCCAGCAACCTCTCTGCCTACCTCCCACAGGGTTTGTTAGTTTTGACAATCCAACTAGTGCCCAGACTGCTATTCAGGCCATGAATGGCTTTCAGATTGGCATGAAGAGGCTCAAAGTCCAGCTAAAGAGGCCCAAGGATGCCAACCGGCCTTACTGATGTGCTCTCACTGACCTGCCACAGAAAGGTGAGTCCCTGATGGAGCCGAGGCAGATGGAGCCTGAGTGAAGAGGCCCTCCCATCCTTGATATGCCTTTTGAGAAGTTGGGGACATCCTTCCTCTGAAAAAATCGGGGATAGAGAGAAGAGCCAGGAGCTAGGAAGAATCCTCAGTTGGAGTCTTTGTGTTTTCCCTCCTGTGGAAAAACTGAGATAAATTAGACAACATTCCTGCCCCCACCGTCTGGGAGGGACAATTGCAGCAACATTCAACCAGTTCTTCTCTAGAGATAGCCACAGGGGCCTTGGGAGTAGAGAACCCGTGTGTGGGAGGGTTGGAGAAGGAGATTAGAAAATTCGGTTTGGGCCAGCCTGTGAAGGGTCTTAATAGCCAAGGAGTTTTGACTTTATCCTGAAAGTGGTAAAGAACCATTGAGGAGTTTGAGCAAAGAAGGGACAAGGTGTGAGGGCTGGGATAATGGTAGTGAACGTAGGGATGAGGGGAGAGAAGCAATGTAGGTTTAAGAAGCAGGATCTGGAGGGCCTGGTCGGTGATGGGGAGGGAGATGACAAGTTCTAGGTTTCTGGCAAGGCCATGGGTCCATAATGATACTGCCTCCAACTTTTGGAAATTTGCTATCTCTGGAGGTCCACGTGGCTTCGTCTCATTGGAGCTACCTCCGGGAGTCCTCTGGAGGGGGCGTAAAGCTGGGCTGTCTGCCCTTCAGTGGACCCGGCTGCTGCCTCGGCCCTGCTGCCACTCTGCTCCTCAGGAAGCAGGGCCCCAAGTGGGCACCTCAGATGTCACTGATGGGGCAAGCTGCTCTTCTTGTCTTGCCCTCCAGGGTGACTTTCGCCTTTTTTTTTTTTTCCTTTCTCCTTATCAATTAATATCCAGCAACAGAATCTGAAGAGTGAGAAGAAAAGAAAGGAAAAGCACAGAAACACTGGAGCAGCCCTTCCTAAAGCAGCAGCTGCAGGTGGAGGTGGATGCGACCCAAGTCTGGGACCTGGGGCTCAGGCCACTAAAAGGATTGTTGTTTTTCTTTTTTTCTAGTAGGTTGTTCTGTGCCCGGGGCAAAAAGCTCAGGCTGCCAGGGCAACTGGGGCTGGCTGAGGACTGACTGTCTAGGGGAACCAGCAGAGGGCCTTAGGGGTGCCAAGGGCTTGTCCACACAGGAAGCCCAGATTTACTTCTTTTGAAATCATATCATTCCTTAGAGTTTAGGGACCAAAGGACTATGCTTTTTTAAAATATATATATAGTTATTAAATTAAAACAAATAAACAAAGAAAAAAAGAGAGAAATGAAAAGACAGTAGAGTGTCTCATAAAAGCTGCCTTTAAATATCCTTAGGAGACAGGGTGAAGGAGACCCTTGGAAGCCCCAGCCTGGGCAGAGGGAGGCTGTGGAAAAATTGTTTTGTGTCTGATTCCCTCTTTCATCACTCCCCCATCAACTGCCCTTTTCTTTCATTTAAAAAAAAATTGTTTTGAAATAATTTCAAGCTTACAGGAAGGTTGCAAAAATAATACAACCCTCATCAGAGAACTCCACCATCCTTCCTAGGAAACAGCTTCCTCAGGGTCCTGGCCCTACACTGTAAGTCCTGCAGCCTGCAATCCCTCACCCCAGGGGGCCACTTGACTGCTCCCCCACAGCCTTCTCGGGGAGAGCTCTGTGAGCTGCCTTCAGTGCACAGGACAAATTCTGGGACAGCGAGACCCTCAGCCACTACCAGACAGATTGGGCCAGATGTACATGCTCTCAATAGGTGCTGAGGGTCACTCTGCTCCCTCTGGAATCAGGACCAGGGATCCCCTCTGTGCCTCACCTGCCTTTTTTTTTTTTTTAAATAATTAAGGACTTGAGGTCTAGACTCATATACAGGCAATGAGAGAGCTATTGAAGCAGTGAATCCACAGCCCGCAATCCCCAAAATCTGAAGAACTCTTTATCTCCGAAGAGGCCCCAGGAGAAGCTGTGACCTGCCCTGGCCCTTGCCGCCCTGAGAGTTCCCTCAGCCAGCAGGAGAAGGAACCTGCCTTTCCCACTTGACAACCTTTCCCATAGAACCACTGCTTCCTCAGGCAGGAAGAGGGGGTTTTGGCCACCTCGGTCTTTCGCTTCCCTATCCAGGTAGACAGAGACGTTGCCTTTGGCTGAGCTGAGACACCTGTTTCTCCTCACCTTGAGCCAGCCCCGGTATCTCCTTGCTCCTGGCCACCTTCTGTCTCTAAATTTGCCCATCTATATAGTAGATTCAGGATATATGTAGAGGACTGTGGCAACAGACTTGGAAGGTTTGCTACTGTCTGTATATACTGCCATTGAGAAGGGGATAATTTTCAATAAGTAGAAGCTTCAGAATTAGAGGTTCCTCTTTACCCAGGACCTGGGAGGGAAGTAGATGTTTCACCAAAATACTTCTTCATTCCTTTAGAAAGTACATCTTTCCTATGCAAAAGTGTCCTACATGTGCTTATCCAAGGTGCTTCTAGATGGTGAGCAGTGTTCAGCTTAGAAGTGGTGTGTGCTCTGTCTGTCTGTCTTTGTCTGTCTGTTGTATACAGTGGGTGCCATATAAAGCTGATCAATGGTGGTGCTTCCTGCCTGCTTCTGTGAGATGGGCAAAAGATCCAGCTTAGAACACCATGATTCACCTTGCTTTGGTCAGCCTTCCCTGGGCCTGTAGGGCCTTGCACATTTTTTTCCCAAAAGGATCATTTCCCCTCCACCCCACAGAGATGGATCAGCCTAATCTGGGGCCCCAGCTTTGTGGTGAGCACTCTGATCCCAGATGTTAGCGAGGCTGGAGGCTTCTGATGTGACATCACATCAGACAGTAAAGAAGGCTATGGGAGTGGGGTTGGCAAAGGGTCCCTCCTCCTAACAGTTTCTAAGAAAACTTGTTCCCACCTGTTCCTTTGTCTTTGACTCTTTTTTGGAGGGAATGGGAATGAAAAATAGATATGGTAATGACATTGCCAGGTAAGATGTGGTGCACATCCACAAATAGTTTCAAACGGAGAGAGAAACTAGTGCCAAGGGCATCTGTACACCAGCACGTTGCTTACATGTAGACTGATTGCCCTAGACACAGACAGAGACACACAGCACCTGCACATGCAAACAGATATTCACACGGAGGCAGCCAGCCTCCTCCAGTACTAAGTGCTGAGCACTGTGTTAGGTGCTGGGGCTCACACACAGTCCAAATTAGGGGAAAAGACAGATAAATAAGGGCCACACAGGATCTGTGACAGCAAGAATACCTAAATAAGATTTTATTGGTGTGGGAGGTCAGAGAAAGGCTTTCTAAAGGAGATGAAGGCTTGGAAGAGTCTTCAAGGACATTTGGGAAAAGCTGTTTGGACAGCTGCATCATTATGAAAAGTTATCTTTATTACCAAGAAATAACAATGATTACCATTTATTCTGTGCCTATCATGTAACAGATAGTGGGCACAATACAAAACCTTTTTCCCTAACCTAACTATATCCTGAACCTTAACACATTATCTAGTCATGTCAAAACACCTGAACCAAAATGGCATTTAAAGTATTTTGCTTCATGGCTAGGGACTGGCAAAATGTGTGACTCCAAAGCTGCAGAGTTTGACAGGGCCTGCAGATCCAGGGTTGGCAAACTGGCCTATGGGCCAAATCTGGCCTGTGGCCTATTTTTTATAGCCTGCAAATTAAGAATGGTTTTACATTTTTAAAGGGTTATAAAAACAAAATAAAAGAACATGAGACCGAGACCATATGTGGCCCACAAAGCCTAAAATGTATACTATTTGGTTCTTTCCAGGAAGTTTGCTAGCTCCTGGTAAGATCATGGAAGTCTTGTAAAATGTCTAATGAGTTTGAACAAAATGATGTTTGTCTCTGTTTGTGTGTGCATGTGTTAGTCTGGATCTTTTCTGTTACAAGTGTCATGAAACCCAACTTGAACATATTTAAGCCAATAGGAAATTGTCTTATATAATTGATAAATCAAAGGATATGTTTGCTGCCTTCAAGCATGGCTAGATCTAGGGGTTCAAATTATGATGTCTCCATCTCTTGGCACTGCTTCTTTTTATACGTTGTCTTCACTAGTTCTAGCTCTAAAGTCCTACGGAAGACTTTGATTGGCCAGCTTTGGACATGTGCCCACCTCTCAGAAGAGTAGGCCCCTATGATTCACAGCTTCACTAGAACTGTACGGAGAGGGAGAGATGGTTCCCCAAAGGAAGAGATGATGGGCAGAGAGACAATACATGTATACTATGTTCTACTCCTTTATTGCCCAGAATCCACCTACCTTCATGACAAACATACCATTTCAAAAATATGCCTGTCTAAGAATGCAGTGATCCTAGGGCTAGCCAAAAATACACTCTCTTCCCAATGGGAGACAAAGCAGAGTCATATCCAGTTGCTTGTTGGTCCCTCAGTCCAGAGTCCCTTGGTGATGTGCACCTTCTTGCTCAAATCTGGATATGACGTCTTATGATCTTGCAATTGATGGCCAAATTTTAGCTATCTCTACATACCCAGGAATGGAATTGTGGAGGGAAAATAGGGTAACCATAAAGAAATTCAACTCCCATTTGGAAAGGGGGAGAAGAGAAAACAATGGTCACTAATCTATAGCTGTACAGTGGAGAGTGTTTCTTGGTCAACAGAAGTGATTGATTTTGGTTCTTTCCACTTTTACCCACTGTCATTTATGGGCATCCTTGAGAGGATGCCCATTCTGGAACTGAAACATCTCACTTCCCTTTCAACATGGTTTGGAGTCATAAAGCTTGACTTAGAGATTAAGCATTCCGATGTCCCTATTTGCCAGGTGTGAGGATTTTTTTGCAATACAATTCCTTTCAAACCAATTGATTTGATTTCTGGGCATTCTGTGAGCTAGTAACCAGCATAAAGATTCTACCTGAGTCCTGGTCCCTGGATCTGGATCTGGCCCTGTGGTTTCTGTTTCTAAGCAACAGGTCATAATTTGTCCATTCCCCTAACCGTCAGCTTCATGGCTTCTGTAATGACCTCAGTCTATGCCAATAAGTCAGCCTGAATCTATTCATTACCTCCAGAGACAGGTTACCTGTTTGACACTCATCTGGCTCATGGTCCAGTGCCCTTATAGTCAAAATATAGTGGCCATATAGTCAAAATTCTTGAGTGGTAATGGCTCCTAAGCCTCAGCCCCAAGAGAGATGCTTCAGACAAGAGTGAGGCAGCCACATAAGCATTCATTCTGGCCAGCAACCTACAACTTGCTCCCCCTGGCCCCAACCAGGGCCCACTATTGCAATGAGGCCATGTCACTAAAGGACTCCTGGAGGGGTGTCTTCCAATGGACCCTGAGTTTGGGGATCCTCTGAGAATCTGTATGACTTGGGTCAGTGGGAAAAGTCTTCATTCTTCAGTAGAGGCCCTGGAATTTCTTTCTCTCCCTGGAGGCAATCCGTATGTCATGGGATAAAAGGATAAAAGGAAAAAAGACCTTTGGTCTGAGATGGGACTAATGACCTTTGACCTTAGAAGCAGCTTTGGTTCTGCTGTGTGCTGTAACCAGACCTGGAGGCTTGCCCTCCATCGGTGGAGCAGAATGTGCATGCAGTGCCCTCCAAAAGAGCGTGCTATGAATGTGGAGATCACAGGACCTTGCTTGGTCCATTCGTTTTGGATGTAATCTTTGGGTATCCCCTGTCCTGACTGCAGCTGCCTCTATCCTGACACAGTCAACCTTGGCAAGGAGTCAGAGGCTATTTTTGGCCTCTGAGACTTCCCTCACAGCCAGTATATTTGCACAAGAATGTTACAAAGTCTTATGTTCTTTAGGAGAGTCAATAAAGGAAGAAACCTCATTGGATCAAGGAGCTCAGAGCCAATGCACAATTCAGGCCATGCAGCTGTCCTTTCAGCCTGGGTCATGCGGGGTCTGCAAAGACGTGAATGAGTCTCTGTCAAGTACAAACTCAGAAAGGACAGAGTGTCTCACATTTTTTTCCCCAGCCTGGCCTCAGACAGTGCTATTACAGAGTTCACTCTTTAGTAGCTGGAGATGATAAGAAACTTTGGCCATCTAGAGAAGGGAACTTGGAAATTCCAGGCTCTGGCATCCTGCTCTCTAGCTGCCTAAGAGCAAAGAAACCCAGTCTGGCTTTTCCCAAGAGAAGAATTAGGAGATCAGGAGAAAGTGAAAGGGACCAAGAAAAGAGCCTATGAAATGAGCCTCACCACCTTCTGGTTAGAAGGCCAGAAATGGCCTGACCCAATGATCATGGCACTGGGCCACTGAGAGGAAGTTGGCCATCTGGCTTAGATTCCCAAGTTGTAACCTCAGGACCTTCTTACTATTCCATTGTTGGGACTCAATGTTCGGATAGGGGCATTAATTGTATCTCCATATCTTAAATCCTCTAGAAAGCAGACTCTGAGGCAAGGATTAATGTGCTAAAACTTTATTTGGGAGATGGAAACCCAGGGTGATGAAGATAAAAAGAGAAGAGAGGCAAAGAAAGATGTGAAGCAATGCAAGATGATGCATTCCTGTATTGGCCACTGCTTCAAACTGAGCCTGAAGAAAGAGAGCAGGTCACTTGGGCAGGGTTGTTTGCTAAGCACATGGTGCTTGCAAGGAGAAACCATACCTTGGACCAGTCCACCAAGGGGCGAACTGAGAGAGGATTATCTACCTGTTCCCTCTTATCTCCTGTTTTCCATTGACCAAGGTTCACCCTACAGAGAGCTAACTCCCCTGCATTTCTGAGTTGCATCATCTGCCTCTTGGGTGGTTGCTTAGGAAATCAGTTTCCATGCCCTGCCATACAGCATTTCTTGGGTGTCTTCCAAGAGAGAGAAAGAGGAGGTAGCCTAGGGAATCCAAGAAAATACATGAAATTTATGACCAATGTGTCCTACTCCAAAGGATTCACAGCCAAGGTCCCCAGGCACCAGAATCCCAACCACTGAATTTTGAATTCCAAGCCAAATAAATATTTGATTTGGGAGAATAAAATGCATTCAGGTATGGTTCAGAAGATCAGGCTTCCCCCATTTCTCTGGACCTTTCCAGGTCCCAAGCTCCAGTATTTCCTGCTGGATTTCCCACTTGGCTTTGTTCTTTCTCCCTCACTTTAGCTTGGGGAAGAGGATTTGGCTTCTATAATCTAAAGACTCATGGTTATCTGACACTTGGCAGACGTGAATACTGGCCACAGGCAGAAAAGGCAACTCTAGACAAAGCTGTGTACTGTTCTTGTTCTGCCAGCATGGAGGAAGGCTTGTCCTCCTGCACACCTTATTGAAAACCCCAAGAAGAGGCCAATGTACTCCAATACCCAGACATTTGAAAGGCCCCATTCTCTTTCCAACCACAGAGACATTTTCCAGCAAGTCCCTGAAATTTCCATCATCGTTAGATGCATGACCCAAATCTCAAGATAAAATAGATGATCTTTTAATCAGCTGCTTTGATACCATATACCAGGGATTTCCAACTTCCCAGCCCAGGATGAGGGGATCCCACTGTCTCCCACCATCAGCCTCCATTTACTTCAAGTTAGCCAGTTACACATTGTAGTCTGTTGTTCGCACATTTCATTCCATTTCTATACTAGGACTCTTAATTGCAAGTTGTAGGAACCAGTACAAATCAGTGTAAGCAAGAGAGAAACTGGGAAGTAGAGGCAGGGCTGAATTAAGGGACTCAAACAAATGCTGTCTGGTCTATCTTGCTCCATCTCTACGGCTCTGCTTCCCTCTGTGCCTTGGCCTCATTCTCCTTTCTACCACAGGGCACACTTTCTCCATGTGGCAGGGAGAACTGGGTGCCAGCAGCTTCAATCTCATATCCCCCTAGTGCCATGGTTTCAAGAACAAGAGAGCTATGGCAAAAAGAAATCTCAGGGAGGATTAAGATTGGCTCTACTTGGGTCACAAACCCTTACCTGAACCAGTCACGTCAGCCAAGTTATGACGGAGTCCTTTGATTGGCCTACTGGATTATGTATCCATTCCTGGGGACAGGGGTGGGTGTTGGGGAGAGGACAGAGGTGGCCCTGTGACTGTCAGTCCCACAAAGTACTTATGGTAACCACATGTCCTCCATGGCCTGTAAGAACATATAGTTTGGCTGGCTAGGGTCTAGGATGCATATGAGGGAGCAGTGAGAGTCCAGTAGGGATA
>PVKY010005518.1:0-17288 GCA_004027775.1 Bradypus variegatus
GAAAAGAAAAAAAAAGGTCCTCCTTGCAGATCTAGTTCGTTATTGAAATGTTAAGAGACAAAGTAATTAGGGCCATTAAGGAAAGATCCAGGGGGTCAGAGAGATCAGTCCCTCTTCGGGAATTGCAGATGGGCCTTGTTGCCTAAGCTCTGCCCTTCCCCCTTCCAAGCGCCCGAACTCCAAAAAGCCGCTGCTTTTTCTTTTCCTGGGTTCCTCCTGCCGTTTTTTTGCTGTTCCTATCTCTCTGCTGGGCTGGCTGCTCTCGGATTCTCTGGTGTCTGGTCTCAGTCTATTTATGATTGGAGTTTGGATCAGCGGAATAAGTTCCCGATAAGAGGGGCCACTGCAGTTCTCCCCTCTCGCTCCCAGCGCTGGCGACCCCTCCTCCCACGGGACCGAGCCTGGTAGGGAGGGGCGCAGGTTCCCTGGCCGCAAAAACTTACAGATTTCACTGATCTCAGCAGTTCCACGTGCTCATGAGTGATGTATGAAGTATGCCCCAAGTCAAATTGCTCTGCGGTGTCCAGTCCACATAGTTCCTGGCTTTCTACCTAGTTTCCTGGAGGAGTAACTAAAACATACAGCTCACCAATCCACCATCTTGCCCCCTCCTCCCATATGTATCTTTTTATATCAACGACTATAAATTAAAGGCTATAGTTTTTTTCACCCATTTATTAGGGTATATTTAGAGATAGTTCCTCACCTATATGTATGGAAGGTGCCCAAGTATGGGGAAGGGAGAAAAGAACTAATATTGTCTATCAGATGCCATGCTTTATAACATACACAACTATTTCATTAAAGCCTCAAGATAACCTGCAAGGAAGGTATTAATATCCCTATTTACATATAAGAAAACAGACTAAGAGGCTAAATACTTTGCCCAATGCACACAACAGGTAAGCAGAGAAGATGGAATTCCAACCTATATTCTCATTATGCCAAACAGATGCCCCCATAAGGACCAGCAACTTTGATTCCAGAAAAGCTGAGAAAAGTCTGGTTAATAGGAAGAAGGAAATGTAATGCTACTAAATGTTAGAACAAAAGAAAACAGTAAAGTCACTTACCCAGAATATCTTTGTGAGTGTAAAAGCGTGTCTTAAATGGCTTGTATTCATGAATCTGTTTGAAGGTTTCCCCGACAGGAGCTGGTGGAATTATTTTATTACAAACAGCACAGCAAACAAAGTTTGTGTAATTTGGATTTCTGATCATAGTTAAATTTAGGATTTCTTCTACTATGTACAGTTAAAATATTCTTAGGATCAGAAAAGGCAGTTTTAAGAAAAGCTGGAAGTTTAAGCTAAAAGACATTCAAGGTTTTAGGACAGTGCTAGATGCTGTAGGGATGAAATAATTTGCCATGATTAGGTAGTGGTCATGTGCCTAATGTTAAAGAATGGCACTAAAAGCCTCTGCCACATAAGCTATGAGTCCTGGATTTGGGAAGATTTAAGAAATTACTCCCCCCCAGACTCTAACATCAAGTTGTTAGCTTACTTAGCAACTGTTGCTAGGTAAGACAAGCTTTGCTCACAAAAGCAACTGGAAATAATGACAAAAGGGAGCATGGTACAGCCTTTTAGTTTCCCAGATGCTTTCTCTTAAATGAGCTACTTAAAGAAATTATTTCTTTTAAGGCCAGCAGTGCAGAGTTTCTTAATTTTTTCATGTTATTTACAAATGTGACATTGTGGCACCATGACAGTAAAACTGTGAGATATCACAGCATTTTAAGGGAAAAATTTACTTTCAATACATTAACACTGAAAATTATTAAGCCTGGTTAAAAAAAAAACACAAAGCTAATTTGTTCCTATAATTTTAGAAAAAGTCTTAGAAATTTTGCATCTCACAAATATCTGTACAACCAGTTACCATAAGCAACTGAAAAAAATTTTACTTGCCCTACTATATGCAGGACTGATTTCATAATGAATGAATGCCATCAATGAGATTCATTTTAATAGAATGCTCATAGGGACCTAAGCTAACTGTGCCACAAAAGTTACCCTATAATTTCTTCTTGAGTTGTCACATTTATATGGACTCATATTTGATAACTGCTCTACCAAATGGCATGAGATTTGACATTAAAAGGGCTAACTTGGACTAGGAGAGAAGTAAAGAAGAAATGAATTGCTACTGTAGCCACACAGATTAACAATATGGACTGAGAACTGAGGCCACCTGTGTCAAATTACTCTTCTGGTCTTTCTCAGAAAGTAAGGTGACCAACTTGACCCAGTTTGCCTGGCACTGTCCCAGTTTGAAACTTGAAAATCTCACATCCCAAGAACCCCCTCAGTGATGGGCAAACTAGAATTGTTAGTCATTTTATAAAAGATAAGGCTATAAACCAATAAATAACTTCACTGTTTGCTCCAGGAAATTCCTGAAAACCAATATATCAAAGAGTTTGCTCATCTGGCCAAATAGCTCTTCTATCAGAACGACAGAAAACTCTTGAGGTCAAAAAGATCGCACATTGTACAGCAGTTATTGAAACTTGCTTTAAGACCTAATCTGTCACGAATTTTGTCCAAAATCAACCAGATTCCCCCAGCAAAAGAACCTCCTTTAAGCATCTCAGCCCAGATTCTAATACATTGGAAATGTCTTCCCCTGACCTTCCCCTTCTAAAATACAACTGACTTTGTCAAAGTGGCATTCTCCGTCAGGTGAGTGGTTTATTAAACTTTGTGTGGTCAACAGGTTGTCCTGATGGTGTTTTGGGAGAGTTGATGGCCAACAAATCTCTATAAAATTTTGTTTCAAAATAGAGGAATGTTTCTATATTTAAGACTTAGACTTCTTTTGTTGTGGCTATTTACTTAGTAGCTGGATGTTTATACACAAGAAGCAGTATAGTGTGGTGAAAACATCACTTTTAGAGCAAAGAGATCCATGTTCCAGTCTTGTCTCTGAGAATAACTGTGGTCTTGGGCAAATCTCTGCCCTGTTCTCAGCCTGTTTTCTTAACCATGAACCAAAAGGACTGGACCACGTGAAGTCCAATGCTCAAAATCCTGTAACTATTTCAAAGGTATTTTATTTTTGGCGGTTACACCCTCATTCAACAGAGAATGGATGAAAACATCAAGATGCAGCTAGACTGTGTTATAACCTATAACTATCCTATAAAAAGTATCACACTATTTTTCACAGCTGTGTGCCTGAATGAACGTTCTGCCTCCTTGGTTTAATCACACCGATGTTATATGGCTTGAGGCTGCACACTGTGCAGTTTCTGCTACCCTTCTGTGCCGGGATAACCTCTTGATAATTCACCCAACTAATACCTCCCCTGCTGCCAAATATCCAAATATTTTGTTGGATAGTAAAAAAAAATTTAAAAGACAGCAATGTGACATTAAATGTATAAGTTGCAAAACAGAAGAACCCTAGTTCTATGACAAAGGACACAGGAAAACCAAAAGCAAAGGATGATATTTTAAATTAAAAGGTATTTTTTTTTACCACCTAAGTGCATTTTAAACTATATGAAATGTACTATATACAGAGACCTAGTAAATAAATATTTAGGATTCAATAGTAAAGATTTAATTTAGTTGCATGCAGATAAACTCAATTAGATAAACTCTTAAATATCTACAAATCAAACAGAATTGCATTTTCATGTACACTGCACAACCACAACAAAGAACTAGAAATTAAAACTAACGTGATAATCAACTCTGCCTGTGCCGTGTTACTTGTACTAATGAATGGTACAGAATTGCAGGGATGAGACTGACTACTGCCCCCATTTACACTGGTTTGGAGAATGGGACAAATACCTGGAAATGAGACAGATCTGGTACCCTGTCAGAAAAATTTTAATTATACAAGATAAACTCAGGACAGTAAAAAGATCTTATCTACTGAGTGGTTTTAGTTAAAAAAAAAAACTATAAGAACATTTGGCCATATGTTTACATCACCATAGGGATATTGATTTACAAAAAGTAAATTAGATAACATTTAGTAGTAATCAAATAAAAGTATCATATCTCAGTAGAGTGAACTCCTTTTTTTAAGAAAAATCCCAAATACTTGGGTTATTCTGTTTTTTAATCTTTATTTTAGTAGTTGAGTGGGGTATCTTTTCAATTAAAATAAAATTTGGACAAAAAATAGCTAAAATGGAAAACCAAAATATACAAACCATCCATGACTCTGTAAATAATATTTGTCAGAGCCAACTCAGTTTTCATTTCTCCTTACGTTGACTTCAGGCTTTAAAATGACTATTTCCTTATCTTCAGAAATATTGGTTCTATGCCAAGAAGAAAATGAACATTTCCTGTGCAAACAGCAAAACAAAAATGAAGCCTTACAACAGCTGCAAATGTACAATTCACCTTTGAATATTGAGAACACCATGCAAATTTGACAGCACTTGGTACTTTTATCATACAGAACTTAATAATTAAAAAAAACAAAACACTTCCATTCTCATAGCACTTTTACAAGAGAGTTTCATAAAAGAAAAATACTGAGTAACTTTCTGTGGAAAAAGAATGAGATAATGGCTGCAGCTTTGAAAGGATAAAATTTAATACAGTGGTCTGGTGGGAACTGCTATCATCCTTCCTCATTAATATATTCCAGAACAAGAAGCAGACATTGTGCACTCATAAAGTCTTTCATTTGAAGATTTCAGAGCCCTTAATAAAGCTCCATCTGCAATAACCAGCACTATTAATCCCACTTAGACGTTTTCCTCCTCATGTAACTGTGTCCCTCACTATCAATAGCTTCACAGAGGTCCTTTTTATTCTCTTGTGTTGCATGTAGATAACCAATATAAGCCACACAAACTGAAAGGGTTATCAATCCAAATGCCATTACAGGTTTGTTCTGTCAAAGAAAAAAGAATTATAAAGCCTCATTAAGACCAATAATTTGAGGAGACCCAAATATCTGTTGCACTTTCTTTTGACATGCCAACTCTTTATTACCACACTAGCAATCCTATGGAATTATTTTCAGTTATAATCATTTACCCAATTCCTTATTCAATCAACTCAACTGATTATTTAGAGATTCTAGAACATTCTTGCTAACACCTTTCCAGTCTGCCTCCCATCTACAGCCTGGACATCTCAGACCTACACCCTCAGGAGGTGACAGTTGGGAGAGAGTTGGGGGAATGAAAAGTGTTGATATGTCTGGTGCTCAGAATTTTCAATGTTATCTGTGTAATGCGGAGTAATCATTTTACCTCTCTGGGCCCAGTATCCCCATTTGCAAACCTCAAATTAATTTTATTTAGGAAGTGAAGAATGGAATATACATGCTATCCTTCTCTCCCAAGGCATGGATAACAACATATACTGGGCAGAGCAATGATGATTATGTGTACACTCTTATCAAGGAACTGTGCTCTGTTACCTCAAGAAATGTACAATGATTGTAACAGATACTATGACGTCCTAACAATCATGATTTACTGCTAAAACTCCAAGACCCTAAGAGGCAGAGCAATGCAGCTTTGAAATTAAACAAACAACAACAACAACAAAAAAAAACTTTTAAATACAGGGAAGATGCTTACAACTCCAGGGAACTGTTTTGTGCTATTATACTTTGCAAACCCTGTAATTGTAATTTAGTGTAACTTAGACTTTTTTTTTTTTTTGCATGTTCACACTCAACAAACTGGCCTTTATTAGGGTAGTATGAATGTGTAACAGTAATATGAATTTTTCTGTATTCAATTAGTATTTTCATTTCTGTCACCAGACTGGCTGAATTACTATTTCAAACTTGTATCTTAACAAAATAAGGGTCAAACATTTTCACTTGGTTTGACATCTAAGAAAGGCCACAAGCTCAGAACAGTTTAAATTTGCAATTCTTGAAAAGCTTTTAGCAATTAAGATTATATTAGTTCAAAGATTTTTAGATATTTTAACTTGATTTAATGATTTGATTATGTTGACCTATTTAACTCTAAAACACTTCACACTGGCAGCTATGTTATTAACATTCTATTCAAAGTTCAACACACATTTACATTTTATAAATTGATTTCATTTATATTTATTTAATAATTAAAATTACATCTATTTAAAAATAAAACTCATCAAATCAAACACATTCACTAATTTGCAACAAGAATATAAATGCTCCCCTTAACAGCATACAACTGTGTTCTGGAATTTTTCACAAAATGTCTGCAGTATCTCTAGTATAAAAATATTATTAATAAAGGCTGGAATTACAGTCTGTAAGAATGCTCAGAATTTCATTTTGTTTTCATTGTTCCAATGGAAGATCTTCTTTACCTAATGGTACCTAATCAAGCAATATAAATTTCTTCAAATTAATGCAACTATTAAGATGGTATTTTAAATAGCTGGAGGAGTTAATCCATTAAAGTACAACCATTTTCCATTTTAATTCTCAAATACACTCAAAATATTTACTTTTACATGCGTATTTAGTGAAATAGCATTTAAGATGTTCCTTCCACTTGCCTTTATTCAGAGAGATCTTACCAGTCAACATAAATTTCCTTAATAAAATCAAATGTCACAGGAAAATAAAAACTTTCTATTTCTGATAGCCTTGTTGGAGTAAGCTTAAAGTCTTATTCTGGATATATTTCTTACAGGTTTAATGAAAAGCTCTGGATTCACAGCTCGAAATAAAGTTGTTGTGCGAACTCCTCTGAGCCCTGGGTTTCGAAAGTCTTTCTCTTTGGGTGGTTCATTTTTAAAGGTTGTGGGCTCAGGTGCTGAACACATCTTGATTAATGATGCTTGCTACCTAAAAAGAAAACAAAAAAAGACATTTTCCCCTTCATAATGGTGCTTCTTTGGCAAACCCCTTTAAAAACTCAAATTCTTACACTTGTTCTTTTTCTGAATTCCAGTGCAGATATATACCAAAAATGATTGTTGCTTATTTTATTATTTTGTATAAGGCATATTTTGTAGATGGTACTTTATAGTTTTGTTTGGTAAAATGGTTCATTATTTTATCCTCATCTCTTCAAACAAACCATGAGATGGACAATGGTTGTTTTCCTACTTCCACAGAAGTCTGGAGAATTGTTAGCTTGAGTCACAATGTATCCTGTTACACAAAAGGAGTATTATGTATATGGTTATCCACACCCTCCTTTATTTCCTTCCACTTCCACTCTTCCACACCTTCCACAGCTCTTCTGAGACACCAACCTGAGGGAAGTACCACCATTCCTTTGCTCAATATCTTCTCTTACAGCTTTACTGCCCCGGGCCCACTTCCCCTCATCAACCTCTGCATTCCTCCATTGGCCCATCAATTGCCTGTCAGTGGCTCTCCGGGAAGGACATGCTCTCCTTTCTCATGAATTTGAATATCTTTTTTTTTTCCCCTTAGCTATGCTAAAACTATTTTTACTATTAAATTCAAGTGTCTCTGTTGTCTTCTGGTTCTCCTAGCTGGAGTGTCAACATTTTAACATTTTTCCCTTCGAGGTGCTATTAGGCAAACATTTATTCTTATCATACCCATAACCTAATACTAGAGGGAGGGAGGTAGAGGGGGAGAAAGAATCTTTCCAAAGAAAGGCTGAAATTAATGACAATGAAATAAAATTATTTTGGGAAATGCAACAACTTTACTGTAGAGTAAATGCTATGACTAAGGGGCAAATGTTTACATTTAAACACTCTGACAGAAATTCTTCATTGAGCCTTTCCTTATAGAGGTATTCCTTATTCACTAGTTCTTCCATTTTACAGACTTGATAAAAGAAGTATTTTTGTATTTCATCAGATATGGAGAAAACTGGGAGGTCAGCTTTTCAAAACACTCTATTGCAGTTGTCCCTATATATTCATCTATGTCACTTAATTGTGTGAATATCTCATATTTTCAAGGAACATATGCTTGAGTGGAAAGGACTCTCCAGATGTTTTCTATGCTTGCAAGGATTTCTGAAACGGTCACTGTTGGCTGTTCCATCACTTCTTCCCCATGGATGCTATGGTTGGTGTTGCCATTGTCATCATCATTTTTACATTACATTTTGACATCAGATGGTACTCTTGTAGCATTTTAAGGATTCTCTAATTCCTGAGAAATAGTTAAATTGTTATCTGTAGCCATAAAAGTACAAATCAAAATCAAACTGGTTTGGAACTCCAATGACAGCAGCAAATGAGTGTCAAATTGGAGCAAATAGCTTGCAGTCTTTTTCCAGGTTGACCTCAGGGGATTCCACAGAAACCATGGCTGTTTTCTGCCAACATTCCATTACTGTACATGACTCCACTAGGCCTCAGAACTCATAATAATGACAGAAGCATATCTCACATACAAGTGAGCCTCTATAAGATTAAGTGCCAATTTCTCCTCAGAAACCATGAAGGTAAAAGGTAGTGGAATGACATATTTAAAGCGCCGAAAGCAAAAAGTTGCCAACCAAGGATTCTGTATCTGGCAAAATCGTTTTCAAAAATGAGGGTGAGATTAAGACACTCCCAGGTAAACAAAAGCTGAGGGTGTTTATTACCACTAGACAGGCTCTACGAGAGATGCTAAAGAGAATTCTGAAAGCTGAAAGGAAAGGACAACAGACAACAGATCGAAACCACATGAAAAAATAAAGATCTCCAGTAAGGGTAAAAAACATGGGTAAATATAAATGCCAGAACTATTGTATTGTCAGTAAGTCCACTTTTTACTTCCTATAGGATCTAAAAGGCAAACGCATAAGATGTAATGAGAAATTGCTGGTTTGGGCCTCATAACGTATAAACATGTAATCTGTGACAGAATTACATAAAAGTGGGGGGATGGGAGGTATAGGAACATAGTTTGTACATACTGTGTAGTTAAATTGGTATCAAAAGATATAACAATATCATTATAGAATCAAGAATTTAATTTAAGCCCCATGGTTACTACAAAGAAAATACCAGAGCATATGCAAACTCATAGAGACAGGTTACCAGGACTGAGGGGCAGAATGGGGAGTTAATGCAAAATGGGTCTCGGGTTTCTGTTTGGGAAGATGGGAATGTTTTAGTAATGGAAGGTGGTTAAGTATACTGCAACATTATGAATGTGATTAATCCCACTGAACTATATGCTTGGGAGTGGCTGAGATGGGGAAGTTTATTTTGTATATATGTTCACACACACACACACGCTCACACACACAGAAAAGAGCAACCAAAAAGGCAATGACAATTAGATGCAATATATGATCCTGGATGGGATCTAACAGGGGAAGAGAAAAGGCTAAAAGAGACATTATTGAGACATGAAAAAACTGGACTAGACTGTAAACTTCATGTCAATGTTAAATTTCTTGAACTTGACAACTGCATTTAAGGTGGCCACAAAAGTAAACATTCTTGGTCTTCGGAAATGTACTTGACAGTATTAAGTGATCAAGGAGCATGATATACAACCTATACTGAAGTGTTCAGAGAATGGATGGACAAATAGAGAGACAGACAGATGGACAGATAGAATGATTGATACAATGATACAGCAAATATGGCAAAATGTTAAAAACTGGTTGATGTGGGTACCTTGGGGTTTGGGGTATGTTGGAGTTCTCTGCATGGGGTTTGTATTATTTTCTTAACTGTCCTCTAAGTTTGAAAGTATTTCAAAATAAAAAGTTTGTAAAAAAGCAAATATATAAAGGTAAATCAGAATCCGTCATGCAGATCATTCTCCTATTATTATTGGAAAAGAGCTGCATGTAAAAAAATCAAAGATGTCCTGTAGAAATACTGGGAAGGGATACAAGGTAATAGGGTGATACGGTGTCGAGTCAACACTGTAGCACACAGAAGGATCCTCAGAACACAGTTCACATGTACATCTTGTGTTGATTACAATACAGCAGGAATTGAGGATGATTATGAGGATGATTAACTCAGGACACACCTGAGGAACCAAAATAAATTAATAAAGAAATATAAAAAAATTTAAGAGAGAAAGATATAGAGGCTGGCTACTTAGAGAAACTTCACTATATTCAAATTAAAGGGATGCAGTAATGCTGAATGTCATGAAATTCAACTTATATGAGACATGTCTGTAAAAACTATACATATTAACAGTATTCTAACATGAATTATGATGGCTTAATTTTAGTTGCAAGATTCCTTGGTCTCCTCTTTTCTTTAGGAGAACCTACATTTCCTTTGTAATAAATCAAAGAAATAAAAAGTAGTATTTATTATACTGCAACCTCCAGACATTCACATTCCCCTCAACAATGTACTGTTTATTCCAAACTCTTTACCAGAAATAACAATTTAAGTACACCTGGGCTGGAAACCACTTCAAATGTTTACTTAAAGGGCATTTGCAAATTAAGGGATTACCTATGACAGCATATTTTTTAAAGATTTAATATACCAAAACTTCCACTGCTTGTGATACTTTCTGGAAAGTATGAAAGTAACATTTTCCATTACATGCCATTTGCCTTTAAAAGAGATATAATGTAAGATAGGTCCATTTTATTGCTCTTCTTCTTTTATGAGCCATAGTCATTAATGACATTACAATAATTGTCCTCAAATTGTATAAACTTCTGTCAAACTAATAAAGAATTTTTAATAGCCACCTGCAAAAAATACAGATTACCCAGAACAAAAAGGATCATAGTAGCCAAGCATTTGTTATATGTAACTGTAAACAACAAAAAACAAGTAAGTTTTTCACATAGTAGGTTCTCTTATATCTCTTCACATGTCTGGCCCACGAGTTATAAGCGTGTGCCTGTGGCAGATATTCAAAAAAAGTTGGTTGAAAAATAAAGTATGTAGAATGCAAAACCTTAGACATTTCCTCACAGATGTGGAAACCACCAGAACTTATTGGAAAACAAATCTCTACTTCAAAAGTAAATTTTTAATCTAGAAATAAAGGCTATTTTCAAGTGTACAACTAATGTAAGATCAATTATTTAAACGCTGCATAACTAATATAACTTCAAAGCACACAGCAACAGCTTATTCTGACATTACCACTCAAATGAACTGTACCTAAGACAAAAACATCTAGCACCTTTCTCTCAGAACTTCCTAAGTCTCCCCATCCCTTTCCCCAACTTGTTCCCTTTTTCTTTTTCTCCCCCCACTTCAGGTAGTTAGCACTTACTTATTTGCGGAGGACAATGACCAATCTCTGACTAAACTCACTTTCAAGATCTGATTATTTTTAAAGCTGGTGAAAAAATTTATTTATTGTGTTAAAAGGGGAAATCACACCACAATTACACACACACAATCAGAGATGACGGAAACTTGGCATGGCACTGCTCCTGGCTAAGTAGTTTGCTGATTAATTTGTGTGCCCTCTTAAAAATACTCAATAAATCAGAAAACTAAGTGGCTGCCCCAGGCTATGCAATCTGTTCAGGGGCCTCTATTCTTATTTCCTCTACATTTTTCATTATCACCCCATTTCTTGTTCCTTATCTGGCTATGATAAAAAAATGTTGTTTTTATATTTTAAAAAACAGATAACAGAATATTTCATACCTACCTATAAAAAAAAAATCCGGACTAAACTGCATCTACTTCTCATGTCCCTCCCTAGTAAAATATTCTTTACCTTTTTCTTCTATCAGTCCTCTTGCGAAGGAAACATATAAAAGGAAAGGGAAGAAGCAGAGAACATGGCAGGGCTGCCCCTTTGTACAACTCCACAAGAGTCATTCAGACCTCAAAGCATGAGAATGCGCTCCTCTGTAATTAATAGCACATAACCTGTGAAGCTATACAAGACAGTCCTAGGGTCATTTTAAAATGATTTTCCTTCTGTTAGTAAAATGCCTTCTCAAGGGATGATCCATAATGTATCTGGCAACTGATATTAAACAATTCACTGGCATAAAATTGGTAAGAATATATTATATTGTATGTGAAAACTGGGCTAAAATATAAAGAATGTAAGAGTTATTTGGGGAAAAATATAATCTTCATATATACATTTTACAAATAAGTACCTTAGTAGAAGATCAATCAAAACAAAATTATCAGAATCATAGAATGTTAATTGAGAAGGAAACTTACCAATAATTGAAGCCTTTCTTTAAAATTAGGGAATTACAAAACAGACAAAATATTCTAATGGGAATATAAATGCACTTATTAGTTTCAAATACTCACCATACTTTCTTAAAATATAAGAAAATAACTTGAAGTCTAGGGCAGAATACCTTATAAGTAATTTAAATTATTACAAACAAGTTTGGGATAGAATCACAGGACACTATGCCTAGAAAGAACAGAGCATAGCCTCAAATTCCAACTTTGCAATTAACAAAACGTGTCTTTAGTAAGTGCTTAACCTCTGAGCCTCCGCTTCCACGTTTGTAAAAGGAGTAATACTATTAATTCATAGAATTACTGTGTGGATTAAACAAGACAACATGTTAGAAAGCACACAGTACGTAATAACGGGAGCAAGTCAATTACTCCAACCCCCTTTTTTAAACAAAGAGAAACCTAAACCTAGATTGTGTCTTTGCCAGTGAGAGAGCTGGATAACCCAGATCTTCCTATTTCCGGGCCACCCCCATTCTACCATCTCAGAAAGACCTTGGCATTTCTAGGTTATTACAAAATTCAAGAAACGTAAAATTTCAATCACTTGAATTCTACATCTGTTGTTTTTAATGCAAACCATAATTTTTAAAGTATCTTTTCATCTCTTGGAATTTATTGCACCTGAAGAAAGGAGAAAGTTTTGCCCAGATTATCTAATGAAGGGTAGCAGTGGCTGCTGTAGACAACCTGAGAGCTGGAAAGTGTTATTTGGCCTCCCCCACGATGTTGCAGTACCTTCGCGACCAAGGATATGAAAGGCATCCTCAGATTCCTTTGAACCCTCCAGAGAAACTACATTCAAATAAGTTTCATTGTGTTGCAGTGGCGGGGAGGCGGGGAAGGGAACATGACTGTGAGCAAAATTACAAAGGTAAGGGGGAATCTTTTGTGGAAACAATTACAAAACTGTTTTTCCCTAACACGAGATTCTCGTGAGCTGGAACACCAAGATACTGTAGGTTCTGCCCTCAACAGAGATCGTCGATGCTCAGGGTCACCCTTAGAACTAGGTAATAAAAGTTTAGGGTGGGGACGTGTGGAACGTGAAGGTTCGGACAACGGGCTACGTAGGGCCAGAGATCGCCAGGACTAGGGTCAGGGCTCAGGGCCCCCACGGACGGGTGAAGATTCGGGGTGGTCGCCAAGCCGGCGGCACTGGGAGGTGAGGCCAGCAGCACGGGCTCGCGGTGGGGCGGCCACTCCGTTCCCTCCCAGCTGGCCCGCGGCCCGCCATCAGGAACCCGCCGCCGCTCACCTTCCCCCAAGGTCGCCTCTTCTGCGCGCGGACTACAGCTGTGCGGCGACGCCCGCGGACAGAGCGGCCGAGCGCGCCTCGCCCCGCCCAGCACCGCAGCGGCCCCTACAGCCCGGAGGCTGCGGCGCAGGAAACTCGTGGCTGCAGCGACCCATCCTATGCACGCCCCTCCGGCTTCTACTCCATCGCGTCCCCGGGGGTCTGCGGGTTGGAGTTTCCAAGGGGCATTATTCGTTTCTTCCTTTTTTGAACTTTAATTTTCAGCTTTCCAGGTTCAAACACCTTCCAGTTTCGTGTATGTTGTGTAAATTGAAAGGAGATCTCTAAACACATGTACATGTATTTAAGGGAGGTAGAACACATTCCGATTTGGGGAATAAGGCTTAAATCGGATCTCCCACCCCCATGTTGGGGGTACAGTTATTTAAGTGTGCAGTTAATAGACTTCCATTCTGTTAGCCCCTTGAGATTCAGGGTGTGTGCTGCTATCATTGAGATGAACGTAAGTATGGATGTAGGTTTGCACATACTTTACTGATGTTTAAAATTTGTTGGAATACAAGTCATATTAAAACAAATTCAGATTAGCAGGTACCCAGATTTTGGTATGGATTTATGTAAAGCTTTGGCAAATGGAGTTTGAATTTAAAACTTGTTTTCCCAAGCCAAATTAACTTTTGTATTTGATTTGAGGTTTAATTTTTAAAAGTTCATTGACATCTGGTATTACTAGGCAATCTTCTGACAAAATAAGTTAAATTTAAATTAAAAAGCTGTTGGTGCAGAAGCTCCAGGACAACAGCAGGGCTATAAAACATTATTGTGTCACTTTATCAACAGACCCAAATTTTCTGCTTATCCCTCAGGGTTCTCCTCATTACTAGTAAAATGTCAAATATCACTATGGAAACAAAAATACTTTTGCTGTTGTGATCAGTCCAAATTCATCAGATGAAAGGATAAATGAAACATGAGAAAAGTGCATAAACCATAAACTGTAGATAAAGACAACAGAGAAAAGCCTAAAGGCCTTGCCAATTTCATGGACATGAATACAATGCAAATGATATGAATAAACAATAGTTCTTTCTATTTTATGATGCTTTTAAGAAATTAACTTGAAGGATGATGCCAGTTTGGATTCAGTTTTATAACCATTTTAAATAGCACCATCAATATTTAATAATAACAGGAGATTTGGTATTTGCTCAGATAAGCTATATGAATCAAAGGTTCATCTCTATGAAACACATTCAAATTTGTAAAAGCCATCTGCTTTAATCAGGGGTTCACGAAGTATGGTCCAGGGATCATACTGGTAGTCTGCAAGCATCCTTGAAGGAATCTGATGGGCACTGGAGCTTTTTTTTTTAAGCAAGAATTAATAGTTGACTTACAATGTTTAATAAAAATTAAGTATTATGTTATTGATAGATGATATCATTAAGGTGGGCTAAGGATTTCTGACTCCATTGAATGATTTATTAGGTGACAAACTAGAAAAAGTTAAGTATGTTGTAGTACATTGCAAAATAGTCCTAATCCTACCCTTATCCATGCCAAACTACTCTGGCCCTGGGCCTTGCCAATTGTTTTTCCTGATAGAATGTTAGCAAACAAGATACAAGCTTGAAAAGGGCTCAAACTGGTGAACATGCCCCAGTTAGTCTGCTGGAGGATAAAAGGCACCTGGAGCAAAGCCAAACCATCTCGTCATCCAGCTGAGGCCATTCCAGATCAGCCAAAACACTGACTTGGCCTCTAGACATATGGGTGAGCCCAGCCGAGACCAGCAGAGCTACTTAGCTAATCCATCTCTGACCACAGACATGAAGTGAGCCTGGCTGAGATCAGTTGAGCCTGCCCAGATCTGCTGAATTCTGCTGACCCATGGTCTTAAATAAGTTTGTTGTTGTTTGCCATACTGAGGTTTTGTTGGTTGTTGTGCATCATTACTGTGGCAACAGATAACTGTTACATACATTTTCTGTTGTAAATTGCCTGGAAACAAAGAGCATTTGCTTTGTAGCTTGAGGAGTAACCTGTTTTCCAGTGGGGGCTGTAAGAAGGAACAATATCTTGCTATTTTTGAAAACTATATTGTGCTCTGGCATCACAGGAATATTTGTTGTGGAAAGAAGTGAAATCTATCAAATGGTATGAGACTTAAATGAGTAAAAGAAAGTTAGAATGGGGGAACCAATATTATTATGGGAATCACAATTTACTACTGTTTTTCTTCCACTTAACATTTCAACAAAACTATTTTTTGTATTTTTCATGCTAGGCCATTTTATGTGTACTTCTACCACAATTCAAAATATTAAAAACAATGATTTATTCTATATTAATTTTTCTAAAGACTCATAATCTCCAAGTACCTTAATAAGCAGACATAATGAAAACAATTTTATTCCAATTGTTCTTTTTTTGAATAAAGCAGAAGTTTCTTATCAGTGCAGTTAGATCCAATTAAGTGAAAAATTGTTTGGGCATTCAATATGCCAGATACTATACTGGGCACTAGGAGTTCAAAGATGATTAAGACATAGTCTTTGCCCTTGAAGCTCCTTATAGACTAATGAAAGAGACAAATATAAAAACAGATAATTTCAATATAGTGTGATGAGAAGTGATGATACAAAGATTTGCACAAGGTTCTATGGAAGTACAGAGAATGGTGTGTAGCTTGGCTGCCTGTTTAGGGACTAGAGGAGTTGACAACTGAGCTAAGAATCAAAATAATAGGTATTAGCCAAGGACAAGATGGTAAAATATTTCAGGGAAGGGGAAACAAAATGAAGACAAGAATCAGAGCATGAAGCTATGTGTTGTAATGTGCTGTGTTTTTAATTCATTAGAGAGTGAGTAATGAATTGGAAAGTGGGAAGAAATGAGGTTGAATAAAAAGATAGAGCTCACCGGTCAGGAAGGCTCATATCCACAGTGATGGACTTGACATTATTCTGGAAGCCATGGGAGTCACTGAAGAGATTTAAACCAGAAGTGGCATGGCCAAATTTGTGTTTTACATAGATCTGACAACATGATGGATTTAAGGGCGCAGAACCAGTTAAAGAGTAGTCGTTTAAGAGAGAGAGAATAGAGGCCTGGGCTAGACAGTAGTAGTTGCAGGTATAGAGAATATGAGACTGATTTTGGTGATATTAGCCAATAAAATTCACAAGACTTGTGACTGGTTTGGATTGTGGGGAGAAGAGTGGTGAGGAACAAGAGAAAAACTAGGATAATGTAGTGGATCCTATGGTGCTCAGTCCAGATTCTTTCTTCATGGCTGATGTAGGAAGATCTGCCACTGGATGCTCAGAGCTGCCTCCCTCACTGGGAGGCTTGGCTTCAAGAAACTGCCTTGCCTAGTTACGCTCCTTCAGGGCTGGCCAATAATTGATAGCTGGCCCTCTCACCTCAGCATGGGAAAACTTGGAAGGGCCATCCCAGCTCTAGAGCTCCCAGTAGTATCTGCTGAGGTCGCAATCACAATCACATTTTGTGTCGGCTTCTCCCTCTGCCCAGTCCTGCCTCACTTCCTTACACATGTATCTCCCAAGAGCACTCCCCTTCTGAATTACACTCTTCGCCTCAGAGCTGGTTTCTAGGGAACTTGGTCTTAGACAGATGACCATCAGGGTTTTGACATCAGTGATTGGTGGATGGTGGTGCCATTGGCTAAGATTCAAACTACAGGAGGAGGAGTAGGTTTGGAAGATGCGGGTAGGTGGAGCCCCTCCTCATAAAATCATTGGAGCTTCTTACTCTTACCCAAGAATTCCAAAAGGAGAGTCTTTTTCCTAGCTAATTCCATTGCTTCTCTGAAGGTCAGCTAGCAGAGAAGCTAATATCTACACACCACACAGGGCTGAGCTGTGGGTGTGATGCCACTTCTGCTTATTCCCACTCAGAAAGGAGAGAATCTTCATTCACTCAAT
>PVKY010005519.1:0-17284 GCA_004027775.1 Bradypus variegatus
TAAAAATCCAAGACACTATCTTTGCTGTGTGATCTTGAGCAACTTGGTTAACCTTTCTGAGACAAATATTCTTCAACTGATAGGGAAAATAATACTTTATAAGGGTTATCGTGAGGACTGAATGGGTGTTCAGTGACTACTCCTTAGCAAGCTCTCAATAAATGGAAGCTACTGCTGTTGGTCATTTTATCCTTATCCCCTTACATATTAAACAGTATTTAGGGTGTGGTAGGTGCTTAATAAACCATAAGTAAATCAGTTGAATTCATGGATGAAGAAATGACATAAGCTCTGGCCAGACAGCAGGTAGTCCATTAATCTCTAGCACCTTCCCTGATGTGGTGGGTGGAAAATGGCCATTCACCCTCCTTTTCCCCAAACAGTTGTGTGTGTGTGTGTGTGTGTGTGTGTGTGTTAACTTGTTATTGAAACAACATACAGGAAAGTGCACAAATCTTAAATACATGAACCCCCTAGTGTAACCAGCACCCCAATGAAGAAATAGAATATTACCAACCAGTCCCCCAGAAACCCCCTTGCATTTTCTTCTAGTCATTACTTCCCCTGCAGGGGTAATGACTATCCTTCCTTCAAACCAAAAATTAGTTTTGCCTCATGCACCGCATATGACTGGCATCATACAGAATGCATTCTTTTGTAAATTCCCATGTCTCCATGATCCTCACCTTCAATGGAAGTCTAAGAAGTCTGGTGGGGTGGTTGCTGCCTGATGCCACCCACCTCACCATTGCCTGCTTGCCTTTCTGCTTGCCCCCTGCACCCAGTGGTCTCCTGCACCATGGCTCCCTGCCATGGCACATGTCTACCTCTCTGAAGTAGGAAAACATCTGCTGCTTCTCAGTTTTTTTCATAAGGGGTTCCCACAGCAGAACTGTCTGTGCCCTTGGTGACCTCTGCTCTTGTCATCATATCCCAGATCTTTCCTTCATCTGGAAGGGGGTGGAGGTGGGGATGTGCTGAGCTGCAAGATGGTTATGCCCAGCCTCACATCATCCCAAATAACACTCCTCCAGCTCAGAAGGCTGTTCAGTGTGCCTCCCCCCCATCAAAGTCTCTTTCTGATTCAGGGTGATGAGCTCTCCTGGCTTATGCTGGTCCTCCCTGAAGTCTAGCAGTCTGTATGCCATTCCACCACATTTCCCAGGCCCACTAGAATGTCTATTCATGCCCAAACCCCAGTTCTAGAGAAGGTTTATGTTCTTTTCCAAAATATTCCTAACACCTAATACCATGGCTCAAGTGTTCTGGGCATTCTACCTCGAGGGGGCAGTATTGCCTGATACCAGGAGACAGTTTAGTCGGGTCCTGACCGTAGCCCAGTCTAGAAGTTCCATTGCACAGATATCATCATCAGCCCCATGTTACATATGAAGTATGTAGGACTCAGTGAAGTTTAAGGGACTTTTCCAAAACCATAAAGTTTATAAGTCATAAGAATTAGGCCTTGGAGTGTGCCATTTGATGCAGGTCTAGAAGGCTGGGTATCTGTTAAAGGCTACCACTTAATGGGACTAAAATGAACAGACTCGTAGATATTTATCTATGTCTACATATGTTCTCAAAACCATGAGATAGGTGTTTTTATTTCCATATAACAGATGCAGAAACTGAGGTCCAGAGAAATTATTTTGCCCAAAGTCACAAGGATAGTGGGAGACCAAATTAGTATTCAACTCCCTCTCACCATACAGCCTGATCCCAATGCCTGGCTCTTTCCTCTGCTCTGCACTTCACTCATCAGAGGGATTTTGAGAAGTGCAGATATGAGTAGGTATGTGGGTAAGACAGGAGAAACATGTGCCACAAAGGGGCTGTTTCTACTATCTATTACTCTGTAACACACCACCTCAAAACTTAGTGGGAGTCTTAGTGGGAGGTCAGATACTTGCTCCCACAACCCCTCATGGGAAGGTCATGGCACTGAGACCTTAACTCTGCCAAAATGGAGCTCCCATTCAGCAAGTGACCCAAGAAAGCAGAGGACTGCTTAAAATTCATTCCAGAGACAACAACAGCCAGTGCTCAGGCTGGTGGTGGCTGTGTCAGAGACAGCCCCCAAAGCCAAGGGCAGCAGCTGCGTAATCAAGCTGCTGCTGGGGCAGGACTTGGCTGAGGTTCAGGCTGCCCAGCTTCTCTTGGTTTCTGCCTGTTTCCTGAGCCTGATTCTTGAGGCTTCCTGTCAATTCTATGAGCTGCCTGATATCGTTCCAGTAAATTCCTCTTCTCCTTAAGTGAACCAGAGTCCCATTTCTGTTATTTGCAATTATGAACCCTAATTGGTACAAAGACCCATTGAAAGCTTCAGTTAGAGGAAATGGCATGATCAGAGCACTCCATGGGAGAGAAAAATATAAAAATCTGTTAGAGATGGACTGAAGAGGAAGAAACAGGAATGAGAGAGGCCAGTTGGGAGACTGCTGTGACATTTGAGGTGTGTGGCCAACTAGGATATTGACGGGGAAATGTAGTGGAAGAACAGGCTGATCTTGGCCACTGATTGAATATGGAAAAGGGAAGAGAGAGGGGAGAGAATAGGTTGACAGGAGTTTTGAGCCTTAGTAATGAGGAAAATGATGGTATTACAAAGAGAAACAGGCAAGTCAGGGAGAACGGGTTTGGAGGGGGGATATAATCCATTCATTTATTCAACAAATATTAAATGCTTACTCTATGCCAGGCACTCTTGTAGGCACTGAGAATACAGTAGTGAACAAAACAAAGTCTTGGTCCCCAAATTAACAAATATATATAATGGATCCACGTTAAGAAAGCTTTAGTTTGTGGTGTCATCAGACCATAGACACACAGCACTCAGGGAAGCATGTCTAGCTGGGACCTGGAACTTCAAGAAAGAAAGTGATTAATCCAATAAGAAGGGAGAAGGAAATTACAAATATGGAGAGGGAGAAAACTAGAATAAACCCTAGTAGTGTTGGGTGGAATAAAAGGTATCAGGTGAATTCATGCTTAGATAGATGTAGATAGATAAATAGATAAATAGATAGATAGATGAATGTATGTATATAATCATACACATATATTTCTTAGCACTATCCACAGATAGGCCTGGGAGCAGTGAGCTCACCTAGCACCCAGATCTTGACTTAAAAAGATCATTCTCCATTAAAAGAAACAAAGATCCCTCAGAGAAATGGCTGATTCCAGAGCTAGGGCAGAGAAAGTACAAATTGAGTCTAAATATCTTGTGTCAGAAAATAAGAAAGTACTGAAAGAATTTAAGTGACAGAAGCCAATTTGGCAGCTGGCCAAATCTGGGAAATTTTGAGCATTAAAATAAATAATGAGGTAGTAAACAAAACACTCACACCCGTAATAGCTGCCAAAGATGCATAACCTGAATCTAACCAAAAGGAAACAATAGATTAAACCCAAATTAAAGAACATTCTACAATATAACTGGTCTGTGGTCTTCTAAATTGTTGTGGTCATGAAAATAAAGGAGAGACTTAGGAAAAATTTCAGACTCTTAGAGACTGAAAGACATGATAATAACTGAAAGGAATATAACAGAACTGAATCCTTTTGTTATTAGAGGACATCATTGGACAAATTCAGGAAAATTCAATAGGGTCTTTGGGGATTAGATGGTATAGTAAAGTATCAGTGTTGATTTCCTGATTTTGCTCATTGTATTAGGTTATACAGGAGAATGTCCTATTTGTAGGAAATATATACTGAAGTATTAGGGGATAATGGGGCATCACGTAGGCAACTTAATTGCAAATGGTTCAAGGAGAGAGAAAGTTCTTTATACTGTTCTTGTAACTTTTCTGTAACTTTATAATTATTTCAAATGGAAAAGACAAGGAAAATGTGAATGAAATCCTTAAGGCAGTAGAGAGAGAGAGGACCAGGCAGTGCAGCCTCAGCCACGTACACCCAAGAGGCACAGATGTCTAAGGAGATGTACAACAATGTGCCATGTTGCAAAGAGATGAAAGAGGATGATGCCTGAGAAAAAAAGGATTAAACTTTTAAAGAATAAATTTCTATATTTGTTGGCATGGTAGCATCTTTATATATGTGGTACAATGTAAAATAAATCAGTTATTCCATTCAAAGGCATTACAGGATGTGCATATGTTTTGAGGTTCAGAGGTTGGAAACCTGCCCTCACTGCAAACCATTACTATTTTTAAGAAGAAAACCCCAATGACATAAGCTATTAGTTCTTGTCAGGAGGCCAGGTCTCCCTAATTCCTAGTTTAAAAAGCATACTTTCTAAGATTTAGTATATTCTAATGATATAATTCCATGTTCACATTTTGGGCCAAAATATCCTGAATATGGAATTATTACTGTGCCCAAGTAATACATGTTCATTATAGACATATTAAGAATGGAGCTAAACAGAACAAAATTTAAACCACCTATAACCCCATCATCCAAATATGATTTAACAGTTTGGTGCCTAGTTTAGACTTTTAAAATGTAAATCACATCTATAAATTTTTGTCACAAAAATTTAACCAAGATCTCTCCTGCCCGGTGCTATTTTGTGCCTTGCACCCCCCACCCTCCCAATATAGAGCAAATATGTCTCAGACACTAAATATACTTCAGCCACCTCATTTTTAAGGTCGCTGCGAGGAATTCCATTGAGCAGACGGGCGGTAATTTATGTAATCATGTTCCCATTTTTGGACTTTTATGTTGGCGCTGCAGAAACCCTCGACGAAGCCTAGACGACTAGAGAAGATCAGGGTTGGGGGGACAGCTAGGTCGCCAGCCGGAGAAGGAGGAAAAGGTGTCAGCGAGGCCGCGGCCAGTGGAAGCAAAAGGGCTTATGGAGTAATATATAGGAGGGACGCGAGGCAGAGGCAGGGTGGTACCCAAGGCCAAGCGGTGCCGATTGGATGGAACTGGAGCGTCTCGACCCCAGGCCCGCGGCGGCGGCGGCGGCTGGCGTTCCAGGCCCGAAAGCGGGCGCGTCTCCGCGCTGCACCAGCAGAGGGCGCTCTGTCTCCAGAGTTCGCAGTGGGCGGCTCCCAGCTGCCAGCCAGATGTGCACAGTTGGACCGCTGACGGCGCTAAGCTCTACCGGAGCCCCCGCAGACCCGCAGGAGGACAGCGAAGAAGGGATGGCAAGGGGCAAGGGTGGTGGCAGCACACCCCACCATCGCGGCTCTGCAAGCTCCCGGCTTGCCTTCCCTTGTGGGCAGAATGGGGGGGAACCGCCTGCCCAGGGGTTTCGTTCTCTGATTCGCTCAAAAGTGCGGTGCCCGGCTGGCAGCCGCCCTGGGGCTGGCTCAGCAAGGCGCAGCCGGGTCCATGGGGCGGGGCGCAGAGCCAGGAGAGATACACGCGGCCGTCTGCGGCGGGAAAGATAACCCTCCCTGAGGGCCCAGCCCTTGACTCCAGGGCCTCCGGCACCCGCACACAGACTCTGCGCCCTTTCTGCCCCGGGTGCGAGATGCAATCGAGAAGAGAGAAACTGAAGGACAGCGGGACAGAGCATATTGTCTGGAGCGTTGACATTGGGTCGAGCATGGAGAGCCGCAGCCCGAGGCTTCGCCTCTGTCCCCGGACAACCCCAGGCACCCCGCCCCCTTGACCTGGCCGCGGACCCCACCCCGAGCCCCTCCCCGGACTCCGGGGTAATCGGCCGCTGCGTGGCTGTAATTGACGGTGCAGGCTCAGCCCCACCGAGCACCGGAGGACCGGTGGGCGGCGCAGGGGCGGGCGAGGGGCTTAATTACAGGGCTTCGGGCCGCAGTCTGGACTGAGGCTCTGCTTGGGGGAAGGGGACGGGCCCTTAGCTCGGCGGTCCCGGCTTCGGAGGAAGCCAAAAGGCCTTCAGGTCGGGAGCCGGGGATCCCTTCGCTGGAGATCAAGGGGCTTGCACCCCAGCGAGAGTGCGGAGGGAGGAACGGATCGCCTCTGAAGACCCTGGGCTGGGAGTGGGGAGAGCAAATTCCAAACTCCCCACCCCAAACCCAGAAACCTAGTTCTCCTTGCCGGAGACTCCTCCCTCGTTCTGAACCGTCCCTCCCCCCCGCACTCGGCTCCCCTTTCTGCCGCCCCCGTCAACCCCCTTCTCGTATCCCCAGGGCGCTCCCACCCTGGGGAAGAATGTGCCCTCCTAGCGCACCCTTGCCATGGTAACGGCACACCCCCACCCCCGCGCACCGCAGCGGCGGGGCCTGGTCCGCTGGCGGCGAGAAAAGGCGGGGGGACGGGGGACGGGCCCCTCCCAGCCCCGCGGACACACCTCGACTGCCCTGGTTGCCGCAGAGACCAAGGGGCCTTCCGAGCACGCAGCCGCCGTGAGGCAAAGGTTCGTCCTCACGACCCCCCACTCCGCAATCCGCTAGCAGAAGACCCTGGCTCAGGGGAGAGAGCCCGCCCAACTTCAAGGGAAAGGGCCAGAGAGCGATTGTGAGGCGTCCCAGGTTCCATGCACTGGGGATTTAGGGAGCAAAGACAGTCGGAGGGTTCCCAGAAAGCCTGGAACCTGAAAAAGCAATTTCCCTGTCACCAGCCCGTCCCGCCCACCCACCCCCCCATTCCTCCCCAGATCCCCAGATCCCCAGCAGAGCCCAAGGGGAGCGCTGGCGACCGGAAGCCGGATAAAGGCCCCGAGGCGCGCAGACTCCACAGCAGAGCGGTGATTACAGGGACCTGTCCCTCCCGCCCCCGGTTCCCACTCTCATTAAGTCATTTTTTCCCCTGTTGGAAAGTCCCCGTGCCTTGAGCACAGGGACTGGGGCGACCGCAGGCAGCTGTCGGCAACCACATGAGAAGAGGGGGGAGAGGTGAAGGGGGGCCGGCAGTAGGGCCTGGCCACTCTCCAACGTGGAAAGCCCTTTGCCGGGGGCTAGCTGGGGGCGCATTAATTCCTGGGAAGGGGGGTTGCACCCAGATGCCCCAGATGTCACTCAGGGCCTCCTATGGCTCCAATCCTCTCCCCTCTTTTTGCCTACCCCGGGACCTTGGACAACTGAAAAAACAGGATGCCTGGATTCTCCCTGCCCCAACCTGGCTACCTCTTCTTGTCTGCTGTCTTATCTACCACCTTCATTCCCTGCTAGTTCCCACCCTCTCTCCCTTTGGGACCGCCTAGGGATGGTCTACTATTTTTTCCTCCTGCAAGGAGGTGCACCAAGTATCCATCAAGGTGAGAAGGGTGTGGGTGGGGTGGGGGCAATTGTCTCCTCTGAATGATGACTGGCCACCTTCTGCTCCATTTCCAGACCTCACTGCTGGTCCTTCCCAAGCTGTTGGCAAGTTTTGCCTCCCATCTAATCTCCACAGTCCACTTCACTCCATCCTGTTTCCCCCAATTCCAATCAGCACGCTGAGGCTTGCCTGTATTCTTCAGCCAGTGTGCATAAGCCCAGTGTCTCTTGGGTCCCATTTCCCATCCCTTATCACCTCTACATTTCCCCTTAGGATCCTCATCAAGTCCCACAGGCACCTTTTCTGTTGTGGAGCTTTGGTCCCAGGACTTTAGTCAGCTTCTGGCCCAGAGAGAAGATTGGGAGGGGAGAAACTACAACTTATTTGTACCTTCCCCAACCTCTTCTCCCTTCTTTTTAGGTCAGGCTAGCATACATCTGATCACCATGAGTTGGCTGGCAGATCTCTTCCCCCACTACCCAGGATCCAGCCCCCTGCCCCACCTGCCACCACCCTTCCTAGAGGCAGTGAGTTCTGCAGTGTTGCTGCACCTTCCTGATCCCAGCCCTGATCTTCTAGCTCTCAACTTCAGTCTCCCTTCCCCCAGCTCTGTCCTTATGCCTGAAAGGCAGAGGAGGATGAGGCCAAGGCTTAATTCTGCAGTGGACGCTTCAGGGAGTGGGGCATCCCCTCCTAAGCCTCCATTTCCCCCTCCTCCTTCCCGCTCCCTGGGATGGGGGGGAGGCTGGGGAACCCAGCCCCCGCAACTCTCTCCTGGGTGAACAAGAGGAAAGGAATGAGGCAGGTGTGTCTGACTGCTCCCGCCTACCCCTCCTCCCCGGGGACACTCACCCGCCTGCCTGTGGGGCTCTTTCCTGGGGGATGGGGAAATAAAGCTTGTCCTCCACAGAGGAAGAAGAGCTAAACATTTGGGGGGCCCTGCTTCCTCAGGCAGGACCCTGTCTGGAAGCTGCTGGGATGCAGTCAACTGGAGGAGGCTGAGGACAAGTTAGTGGAGCAAATCTCCCAGCTACTGGGCCTTCCAGGGTGCATCACTCAGGGGTAGGGAGATATCCGGCAGGGAAATACAGAGCACTGGTGCAGCCCGGCGGTTAGAGAAAGGAACAAGACTTCATTCTTGTCTGATTCATCAAAGAAGGGGTACCATTCTGGGGTAAACTGAGGCCAACAGGATCACCAAGTGTGAGAAGCAGGCCTGGATGAAATAGGCAGTGTTCTTTCCTCTAGATCCTGTCCCCACCTTCCTCCCCACCACCCTCCTCCTTGAGGGTCTGTTCCAGAAAAACATCAGATCTGAAAGCCAAGGAGAGTGCAACAGTAGATTTAAACTGCCAGCTCAGCAGTTGCTCATGGGTGGAAGAGGGGCATTACTGACCTGCCAAGGGGCCCACCTGAGCTGGGGATCTGGGGCCCAAGAGGCCCAGGAAGGATGCCCCTCCTCCCCAGCCTTGCTTACCTCCCCCGCCTCCCCTGCTTGGACTCAGAGAGCCCAGAACCCAGACAGTGAGTCTCCGGGTCCTCCCCCACCCCCCTTCTCCCTGCCGCACCTCCTGGCCCCACCTGCTCCCTGGGGCACTGGGCTGGGTTGAGCTGGGTCTTGCCCAGGATTACTCTTCTCAGAGTGCCTCCTGTGTCTGCTGGTGGGTGCTGTTGGGCACTGCCACTCGTCCTGGCTTGTGGCAGAGGGCTCAGGCACAAGGTGGGCGGCTAGAGCTCTGGCACCAAGATGCCCCAGATGCAGCCCTTGTCAACATCCTTGCTGCCTCCATCCTAGTCCAGGCCCCCATCTCTGGCCTGGAAGATGGCTTTAGCTTCCTGACTGGCCTCCCTGCTGTCACCTTGTCAGTGCCCCATAAGCAGCCAGAGAAGTCGTCTCCGTGTGGAAATCAGACCATGACACTCCCCTGCTTAAGCCCTTCTGAAGGTTCCCATCCCTCTTAAATAAGATCCCAACTCCTTACCGTGGCCTAGACAGACACAAGACAGGGCCCCTGCCCACCCTCTGAGTGTCTCTCCTGCTGATCTGCAGGATTTCTTGATATCTTCTCTCTTGTCACATTGGCCTTTTTGCTGTTCCTCCAACTGGCAGCGCTCTTTCCCATCTCAGAGCTTTTGCAGTCCCAGAGCCTCTTACCCTCAATTTGTGCAGGGCTCTCACTGGCTCCAGTACCACACTACCCCGAGAGGCCTCCTGGGACCAGTGGCTAAAGGACCTCTGCTCCCTGCAAATCACTCCACACCCAGCCCAGCACCCTGCTTTATTTTCTTCACAGCACATAGTGCTCTCTGAAAATGACCTTGTTGTGTATTTACTTGTTTATTGTTCATCTCCCCCAGCCAGAATGTAAACTCCAAGAGGCCAGGTGCTCTTATTCACTTCTGAACCCCCTGTGCCCCTTGTCCCCTGCAGAATGCCAAGCCCTAAAAAGAGTGCAAAATAAATATTGGTTAAATGAATGATAAGGGGCAGAGGCCAGTGGGGGAGGAGTGTCTAGGGCCTTTACAGAATCACTTCAGCTCAATTATGCCTGTTTCTTCTCTTTGATCCTCCTCCCCCTGCCCACTCCAGGGGAAGGAGTGATTGGAAGAAAGGAGACAGGCCCAGGGGTTTCCTGTAATCCCCATCCCAGCTGAGCTGCCTGTACTTGGGTGGGTGGGTGGGGTACACAAATCAGGCCTTGAGCCCAAAGAAGTGAGTGGTGGGGTCCAGACGGGCCTGAACTGGAATGTCCCGTGATTGCAGGCTTGACGACCCTCAGAACCGGGAAGTTCCTACTAGGTCATCTGGTCCGACCTTCTCTTCCAGGAGCCAAGGTGACAGTGCCTGGCCAAGATCAAAGCCGCGGAGGGCCTGGCTCAGGGAGGGCCCTGAGGACGCTCACTTGCAGACGCTGACCCATTCGGTGATGCGACACTCCTCGCAAACCACGAAGCAGCACCAGTGGAAGCGGCAATGGCAGCGCTCGCTGCGCGTCTGGCGCAGGATGTTGTGGCCGCGGCCGCAGCACATGCTGCCGCAGCCGTCCGGGCCCGCGCTGCTCTTGTTGCACAGGCGGCCCACGGTGCCCGCAGAGTCCAGCCGCGGCTCGCGCTCGCAGAAGTCGGGCGACTTCTCAAAATAGACCAGGTCCGCGGGGCTGGCGCGGCGGCGCGGCCCGGCAACGCCTGGGGCCGGTGAGGGTGCCCCCGCGGGTCCCGGCTCCAGCTGGCCGGCGTTGCGGTTGTGCGGCCGGATGAGCGTGGCGCGGTGGAAGCGGTTGCGCAGCAGCGCCCCCACGGCGCGGAACTCGGGAGTCACCTGCCAGCACGTCTTGAGCTGGCAGCTGCCTGACGTGCCGTGGCACTTGCATTTCCGCCGCATATTCTCCATCACCGCCTGCGGAGGAGGGCACGGTGAAGGAAGACGCCTGCGGCCAGCTCCACTGCCCTCCCAACGCTTGGAGGCCTTTGAAACCAATTCCCAATATACAGTGGCAAAAGGTGAGGCCCAAACCGGGGGACTCAGTTGGCAAGCCCAGGTGTCAGCAGAAATCCTCTGCCCGCTCTTCTGCTGCTCCCCCATCCACCTCCCAGTAGGCCAAGCCCTAGGGGAATTCCCTCCTTCCTGTTATCTGTCCTTCCTGTCCCCCCTCCCTTTCCCAGCAGCTGTAGGGGGCCCTTGGGGCTGGAGGCTCTTCCCTGCCACCCAAGTCCGTTCTTGCTTCCTGAGGGGGGATCCCGGATCCTTAGGGAAATTCCCTCTCCTTCCAACCCTCAGGTGGGGGGCAAGAACAGGGGCTTGCAGCTGCGCTACATTCCAGCCTCAAAGCCTCTGGTCTGGCTCCAGGCTGTGAGGTGAGGGGATGCAGTGAGTCTGAGAAAGCCTCGTGGCTTCCTGGGGTCCTACAGCTCTTTGCAGGGAGCCTAAGAAGGATAGGGGCTAGGGAGATAACCCCTCCCCCAATTATGCTGGCTGGGGTTTATTCTGCTTATGCTGAGTGCCACCATCTCTCCTAGGAAAAAGTGAGTACCAACAGAGGCCAAAGTCTATACATGATCACAGACTGGGAACAAAACTCAGAGAGTTGGGCTCCCCACCCAACAGAAGTGGGGAGAGAGGTTCCTGAGACTCCAAGGGAGGTGGTTATAGGAACACAACCCTGTCCCTAGCCCCATTCCACCCCAGCACTCAGTCTGCTCTACAGTCTTCCCAAAAAATCCCTGGGCATTACCTTCACCAGAGACCCTATAGGAAGTTGGCCCACATCCTCCTTTTTCCTTAATTCACTCCAAGAACCCACCCTCATCCCAGGAAAGCAGTGACAGGGGAGCCTACAGGCAGGAGCACCATACAGAGAGGAGCCCTGCCCCTCCAAGTCTTAAAGGGCTCCGGCAGCTTATATGTGCAGCCTGGGGTGTCAGCACCACGTGGGAACCAGCCCCACATCTTCCTGGCCAACAGCTCCAGAACATCTGCTTCCCACAGGCAGCAGCCATTAATTAACCCATTTAACGAGGAGGAGGAGGCACCATTGGTACAGGCTGGGATTGTATGGAAGCTTGGGAAAAGAGCTGCATGGACAGGGCAGGGCTGAGTGGAGCTGGACATGATCTGAGGGTGGGTGTGCTTCAGTTTATCCCACCTCTAAGTGAGTTGGAGAAATGCTGAATCAGCCCTGAGTCTATGCAGAGGGAGTAGGTGAGCCCGCCTGGGCTTAGAGGCCAGGAGAAAGTGGAATGAGATGGAGAAGGGGCCAACCAGAGGGAGAGGAAGCAGGAAGCAAGGCCTATGCAGGGCAGAAAGAAGGGATGGGGGCCAAGGAGCAGGAAAGGAGGGTGCTGAGTTACCCTGCAGGCTAATGGAGCATCACAGAGTATACCCTACAAGTGTGTTAGTCTCTCTGTGCCTCTATTTCCATATTTTAACATGAGGCTAAAAAGAGTGCCCCCTCCCAGGATACTTGGAAGGACTAACAGGCTGGATTGTAGTAGAGGGCTTTTTTTTTACTTTTTTCTTTTCTTTTCTTGATTTTTTTTTTAATTTTTTAATGACTGACCTTTGAGGTAGTTATAAACATAAAAGGGCAGGGGAGAAAGGAGGAGGGCAACCAGAGTTACCCAGTGGCCCCTGGGAATCTCACTTAGCCCCCTCACATGGCAGGAAACCCTCACTCCTCTACAGAAAGGCTGGGGGTGTGGGGCAGCAGCAGAGACCTCCAAATCATAGAAACTCAGAGCCAGGAGGCCCTTGCGAATAATGTCATTCAAACTTCACTCTTCATAGGTGAGGTCAACTGATGCCTAGAGAGAGGCAAAGCCAGGAGGCCTAGGCCGCTGAGGTCCTGCCACCCCCTCTCCATTCATCACCCAGGAAAAGGAGAGCAGCAGGTTGCTCAGAGGACAGGGCAGAGGTGGTTTCTCCTTGCATCCCCAGGCCACAGTAGGTGGCCAACGCAGGTTTGTTGACTGGATTATTGGAGAGGGAGACAATGAGAAAGGAGCTCAGACGTGAGAAGCAGTGTAGTCCCAGGAGACGTAGGCCTAGGGGAGAGATTTGGGGCAGGACCGGACTCTCACCTGTCTCCCAACTCGGTTGTTGTGGAGCCTCATGCGCGCGTGGATGTCTCGGTGGGGCTCCCGAGAGTCCAGAAAGTCCTTAGAGAAGCGCTCCCCGAAGCCCACGTCGGGACTGCAGCCGCCCCATTCCCAGGAGTCCTGCAGGTCGGGGCTGGCAGGAGGCAAGACCGGTTGCTCGGGGACCCCGTGGCTCAAGCCCTTGCCGCGCTGTAGCGCGTCCAACTGCAGGCGGTGCAGCTTCCGGCGGAAGGCCTCTTCATCCCCTCGCCGGGACGCGTCGCAGCCACATGCTCGCAGTTTGCCCAGGGCGCAGGCGTTGGACACGGCGTGCACCACGCCGGCGGCCGCAATGGCGTAGGCGAAGGCGCTCTCTCGGAAACCTGTGGATGGAGATACAGAAAACGTGGGCGCTGGAAGGGCCTCTACATCCCATCCCCCAGTCCAACCTTCTTACAGAGGGGGAAACTGAGGCATGGCATGGGGAGTGTCTGGTACAAGGGCACAGAGTCAAGGCGGGGCAGTTGTTCTGCACACAGGTCTCCTCCCTACCTCTCTTCTCTTTGCACCCCCTTGTCCTTCACCCCTACCCAGCTCAAAACTCTTGTGTCTAGTTGCTCCTGTTGAGCAGAAAGTATCTGGTAAACACATTCTTAAGAGCGGGGACTTCATTTATTACCTCTCACAGCAATACTTGCAATTTTAAAAGAAGCCTGCAAAAAGAAGGCAGGCTGAAGATTAAGTTCCTGGCAATGGAATTCCTGGTCCCAGGAGTTATTACTGGGCAGAATGGTAAAGGAGGGAAAAGTTGACTTCCTAAAGCTCCTTGCCCCAAGTTTTCTGGCTGGTGTGTGCCACCACCTCAGGTCTCCCACAGAACCCTCCCTGATGGCTAGTTTGGAGAAGCAGAGAAATGGAGCCAGCAGAGCTTTCCCTTTCCCTGTCAACAAGGACATCCCTGGAGATTTGTTCAGAAAAGGACACCACCCAGCCACCCCACCTGTGGTCAGTTAGGGTCAGCTGAAGAGGTCATTTGAGGGATGCTGGAGGTGACCCCAGTGCATGTATAGGGTCTGGCATATAGTCACATTGGAAAATGAGAGGCAAGGGCAAGCTAAGACAGATACCTCCCCTAAGTTGCTCAGGAAGCACACAGACTCCCCCTGGCCAGCCACTCTTGGGACCCAGGGCTGGGTTGGCCTGGCCACTGACTTGTCTACACTGCTTTCCTCCTTTGTGCTCCCACCCTGAGCCATCCTCCAGGAAGGCCCTGGTGGGCCTGTGCCTGTTGCCGAGGGAGGTCTGTTTGCAGAGGGGAGTCCCAGATCTGCAGGCTGCTTTTTGCTAATCATGCGTCTGAGAAAAGATCAGCTAGGAGCAGGCTCAAGTGCAAGTCTCTGGCCAACCTCTGGCTTCCCCAGAGAGTGCAGGCAGTGGGAGAAGCCAGGAGCAAGGACAGCCCCCACACAGTGAGGAGAATCCATCTGTGCCATGGATTTTTCATATATATATACAGGTATTTTAATTTATTGGATGCATATTAGATATACAGTTAAAAAGAAATAAAATTCCTACTCTCCATAACAAAAGATGATTTATAGAACAAAGCTAACTGTGATTACACAAATGGAATGAATGAATATAAATAAAAGATGAAATATGTGATTTTCTATCACATTCATTTATTTTAAAACTAATCTTTTACAATGGAAAGTCACTTACGTGAAACTGTGGGGAAAGCGTGGAAACTGGCTGGAGGCTAGTGGCCTTAGGAAAGGCCAGAGATTCAGAGAAAGCGGCATCAAAGCCTTGGAGGACATGCTCTTAGAGGACTCCCAGACCCCAGAGAGCTAGCAGTTGTTGCACAGAGACCCTGACTCAAATCCTACTGTTCTGGTTTGGAGCTGTTATGTACCCCACAGAAGGTCGTGTTCTTTTAATCCATCCCTGTGGGGATGGACCTATTGTGGGTGGGACCTTTTGGTTCAATTGAGATGAGACCCAGCCTATTCAGGGTGGATCTAAATCTCTTTACTGGATTCTTTTATGAGGATAAGAGAGAGGACAACTGCCCAGAGACATTTTGGAGAAAGCCACTGAACTCAGAACCCAGGAGAGAAGGACCAGCAGATGTTGCCACGTGCCTTCCCATGTGACAGAGGAACCCCAATGTCAGCAGCTTTTCTTCAGAGAAGGCATCCTCTTGTTGATGCCTTTGGACATTTTCACAGCCTTAAAATTGTAACTTGTAACTTAATAAAGCCAACCCCTTTTCTGATATATTGCTTCTTGGCAGCTTCAGCAAGCCAAAATACCTACCCCAAATCCTCACCCACTGTTTCACAGAACCCTGTCCCCTTCTCCCAGCCAAACCAACAAATAAAAGATGAGCTGCTTAGTAGTAAGAGTATAGACTATGGAGCCAGATTTCCAGGGTCCAAATCTTGACTCTAATCACTTACTAGCTGTTAATAGCTATGTGACCTTGGCCAAGGGACTTAACCTCTCTCTGCCTCAGTTTCCTCATCTGTAAATCAGAGTTATTATTATCTACCTCGTTGTGTTGTTACAAGATCTAAATGAATTAGTTAATTTAAAGTTCTTAGGACAGTACCTTACTCATAGTAAGAACTACATAAACATTAACTATTGTTGAGGAGTTCTTCCTACTGTCTGACTTTACTCACTCATGCTGCAGTTCTAGGCCACTGGTTCTTGTTTCACTGAGAGTTGGGACAGAGCCCAGCAGGTCATAGTCCACTCTAGAATAAATCACTTGGAACACTAGAAGCCCAGGAAGCAGACTCTTCCTCTGTATCCTCCTTTCCAGCTCATGGCATCTCAGAACCTTTTCCTAAAGGAGAGTGCCCAGCTATAAGACAGGTGGAGGGGCTGGGGCTGGGGCTGGGGCCTTCCAAGGAATTGGTGGGAGCTGCAGAGGAATAGAAGCTGCTGTAGGGAGTGGGGCTTAAGGTGGAAGGAGAGCATGGCTTCAAGACTTTGATGCTGAGGTGTAAGGACCCTGGGGAGCACACCCTGTGTTTATCCTATCTTTTATCTGTGAAACTCTGAGCACTTCCCTCATTTTGGGGAGTCATCAGCCTGCTCATAGGACAAACTGGAATACTCAGACATCCAGAGGCCATCTAGGTCTCAGAAATCATCCTTACCCCCTACTCCCACCCCACCCCCACTTTTATGCAAAGGTGGAAAGCCCAAGGTCACAGGGTTTCTGGTGCTGGACCCGGCTCTGGTTTTCCTAGCACCCAGACTTGGCAACTTCCTGCTCAAGGGCATTTAGCTCTTAGGGAGTCCTGCTGCTGAGAAAGAAACCCAGGTAGTCCAGTTCCAAGTCCATATGGCCTTGCCCACACACGGCTCCAGGAAAGAGCAAGAGGCTGGTCCAGGTGGTATGCAGAGCCGACCACCATCTTACAGGTGCTATCACGTTCAAGGGCAGGCCTGCAGGGAACACCTCTAATACCCACCATGCAGCGCCACCACTCCATGGCCTCTGGCAGCTGTCACAACCACATGTAAGGGTGACCAGGCCACCCTCTGTTACAAGCATCCAGGCCTCAGAGAGGTTCAGCCCACTGGGTCTGCTCCCAGCTCCTGTTCTGGCTCCTACCATCTGGGCAGACACAGGGACTGTGCCATCTGGCCAGCCAGAGGGGGAAGGGGTGGGGCCATGGCCAGCTGCACTGCCCAGAGCATGGGTGGGAGGGGGCTAAGACGCACAATTAACTGCCCTGCCTTTGATCTGGGACAGGGACTTCCAGCATGTAAATGGAGTCAGCTGCTGTTGCAGGCTGCAGCCAAGGGCCAGGAAGGGGCTGGGGGAGGAATTGGAGGGCAGAGGATTCAGAAGCTGGTAGGAGCCATGAGGGGTTACAGAGACTTGAGCCCTGCCCATTTGAGTCTAAGAGGGAGAGAAGGGGAGAAATCTGGTCTCCATTCCCTTTGTGCAAATAATCTGTGCATGGTCCTATGCCTGGGCTGAGAGAGTTTTGTGCATGTGGGAACACTTAGGCATGACACTGAATGTGACTATGCATTTGCACAGACACAGGCAAGTGTGTGTTTGTATGCATATCAATTTCATTTTTTTTGGAGCATTCGCCCACTGCACCAGCTCACCTCTGTGTACATGGTGGGAATTCAAAATGGCTTTATGGCTTGGGAGGCAGTGTGGCATGTCAGCTAGCCTGCATTTGAATTCGGGCTCTTCCATTCACATATATGCTGTGTGACTTATAGCAAGTTAACTAACCTCTCTTAGCTTCATGTGTAAAATGAGAATAATAATAGGACCTACTACATGGGGACTGTTTGGGGATCCTAAACAATAGATAGAGTGCTATAGAACAGTGTCTGACCCACAGCCAGTGGTTAATACATGTTGGCTAATTTATTGGGTGCCATTAGGATAAAAGGACCTTAAGTGATCCTGGGATATGATTGCCTATGCCTCAGTTTCCCCACCTTAGTGCTGCCACATACCCCATGCTGTGGAGGCCTAGGCATAAAATCAATTCTCCCTGAGGAT